>CM019066.1:356404765-356602882 GCA_009667805.1 Leptobrachium leishanense | reverse complement strand
TAATCCAGATGTTTTTGCGGGTTTCGGCGTGCATTCGCCTGGGTTTTGCGGTTAGTTTTCGTCAAGTTTGCGGCAGCTTTTCCCTGCAATTCGGGGACCCTGTGGTGTTTGCTGAATACACCGCGGGGTCACCGAACTGGGATCGGCAAAAGGAACCGAATTGAAGAGAACGAAAAGTCACCGAACGTGCGGTGACTTTTAGAATCTCTTTGAATTACCCTGTAAATAAATTTCATAACGAAATGAACTGAAACGGAACCAAATGATCTGACATGATAAAAAAAAAGAACAAAATGATCTAAAACGTAAGAGAAACTGAACCAAAAGGTCTAAGGCTAGGGTCAAACGAAAGCATTTTTCCCCGCGAACGTCAAAAAGTGCATCTGAACGCATTGACGTAATTTTTCACGGAATGTGCAAAAACGGTCAGACGACGCGCATTTTCGTGCGTGATTTATTTACGGATTGTCAAAACACTTTTTTGCGTCTAGACGTTATGTAGGCTGGACATTAGCAGTGTCTGACGTCTCCTAATCACGCACACACGCCGCTATGCCGCCGCAGCACACTCTGTACGTCAGTACTAGCGGTTCTGCGTTCTCGAAAAAATGCGTTCAAATTCCACTTGCGTTGCGCGGCCGGACTTTTGTGCAGCCGTACATCGTATATTGGCCGTCATTTGCTGCTACTGTGGCCGTGACTAAGTGCGCCAGAACGCACGTTAAAAGTGCGCTGGTCTGACCCCAGCCTAAAACGGAAAAAAAAATAAAAATGGAGCAGGTCACTTTTTAATTAATGCTAGGCTTTTTTCCACCTGAGTTTTCACTGTTAAAAAAAATCCCTGCTTTTATTATATAATTTTTCAACCGTATAATTTTCAATTGCAACTAACAGCCATTTTTAAATTTTATTTTTTAGGATTTTTTTGGGCATTTTTCGAATTGATATCAACGATCAAATTGAATTTGATATCAGCTATCGAATTGATTGTTAACTTACAATACAAGTAATAGTCAGCAAACGACTTTATGAAACAAAATAATTTTGTTTCACTGTTTAATTTGACTCAAATACTAAATATGTGACACAGCTTAATATTTAAGCCTAGCTTGTCTTTTAACAGCAAAATTTGATCAACTGGGGTTTGATATCAACAATCGAACTGATATATTAGCTATCAAATTGATAATTCGATATATCAATTCGAATCGATATGAAATTTGTAATCGATCCAAAATTAAATTAGCAACGAAATTCCGAAAACAAAATTATTTTAAAACAAAAAACGAAACGAAACAAACAAATTTTTCAGCCATGCACATCTCTAGTAAATATCACATAGCATTGCACACATGGTGTGTCTTGTGTACCCAGATACACCTAATGTAGAGTGAAAAGTTGATCTTTGACCCGTGCATTGATATTTTGAATGTTCCTTATCTGGTTCTTGGTAAATAGCATAAAAATTGACCGTATCACTGCATAAACAATGTTTTTTCCCAACTATAAATAAGTGTTCTGTACTAAATGATCTGGACACAAATGTGTAATGAAAAAATGTTGTGTGGAAGCACACCCTAATGAAATGGGCTGCACACACTATGGTATAATCCTCGAGAGTTCCCTTTAGAGACAGGTTTGCGTCTTAAGTGGACAACTTTGTCTAGATGGCATCTGTAAACACGGATACTCACCAATATTGGGACGGGATGGAAAGATAGCAGCTCAACTACACAAAAGTCGAAATCCAAGACTACAGCAATATCTATCAAAAGCCGTGTTGACTCATGACAACATGACGTGACGACTGGGTGGAGTAGAGGTAACATCACTGCTCTATAACCGTGGAGAGAGACTGTTGAGACACAGGTTCGATCCCGGCAAGAGCATCTCTCCAGTAAGTGTCCTTGGGCAAGACATCTAACGGTACATACTCACCACACAGGACATACTTGAAAACGAGAGAAATCTCAATGTATCCTTCCTGGTAAAATACCTTCTCAAAAAAAAAAATTTAACATTTTGATTTTTCTGACGCTTGTAGGATGTCTTTCACCGACTTTATCAACCACTACCGTAGAGTGGACATCTGTAACATTAATCTGAGCAACGCTATTAAAACCGAGGATAAAGACTGGCACGAGACGCAGTTCTCTGGAAAATGGAGAAAAGGCGTCACAGCAGGAGGCGACAAAGACGGCCGTAAGGACATTGTGTTCATTTACTTCAGTTGTGTTCGGTTTCCATTGTAGTTTTGCCAAGCCTGAGCCAAACACAAAGCACCAAATCCACTGTGTTTTTACAACTTGACCGATAATACCTTCATTACTGCTTGACTAGCTCTGCCGCTCTGCTTTGTTCTGTGTTTACTGCACTTTTGTGCGTCCTAGATAGAAAAAACAGGTTTGTGAGAACACTGAGAAGAGACAACGGCAACAGTAGCTTCTCCAATACTAAATCCCCGGTCACGTCTCAAACTCAAACAGGGTTATTCAAAGAGAGCCGAACTGGCCACTGAATTGCACCGAACGGTGTATTTCCCTTATGGTGCAATTTCAGGGCTATTGAAAGCTTGTAATTCGCCCAATATTGTTTAATCAGGCAAATTCGGCGTATCGTCTGATGTATTCAACAGTTGTTCAGCGGCTGATATTTGGTGGTTTTTCAGTTGTTTTTCAGATGATTCAGTGTTTTTTTGATGTTTTTTCAGCGGTTTGAAAATGCGCTCAGCGGGTCGATTTGACGCACTTCTGAATTTACTTCACCAAAGTGAGGCAACCGGGATAGCAGTGAAATGTTGGTGACATTTCGGTGCTCTCTAAATAACCCTGATAAAGTTTTAACTCAATGGTGCCATTACAGGGAAGGCTATCCGAAATCTTGGCGCCCCTTTCTGAACCTCAGGATAGGGCCCCTCCATGCCTACCTCTCACATGCACCGCACTCACACAGCACCTCTTACATGCACCTCACTCACACAGCACCTTTCTCATGTGCCACACTTACACAGCACCTCTCACATGCACAGCACTCATGCAGCACCTCTCACATGCACAGCACTCATGCAGCACCTCTCACATACTCCGCACTCACAGAGCACCTCTCATGCACCGCACTCGCACAGCACCTCTCTCACGCATAGCGCCTCTCACATGCACAGCACTCCCACAGCACTCAAGTGATCCTGGTGCCTATTTGCTTTTCTATCCACTTCTCTTTTCCGATCTTTACCAATGAAGATTTTTCTTCCCAAAATATTAACTGAAGTATTTAATTGTCTTTTACCTTTTAGAGACATTTTGTACTAACCCGCAATTCTGGGCAACACTGGACACCCCTGATCATAATCACAGAGGATCATCGAATGAGCCGTACTGCAGAGTTATTATAAGCCTGATCCAAAAGGAACGCAGACAAAAGAGGCTTATAATGAAGGAGACAGTTAATATTGGATTCTGTGTTTACAAGGTTAGAATATATTGTACACGAGTGATCTAGTGATAGGTAGACTTGAGCACGGCCTTTGTTTTAGTTATGTTTTGTTATTTTTCGTTCCGTTGTTTAGTTTTGGATCATTTTGTTCGTTTTTTCCCATTTCGGATCCTTTGGTTTGTTATCACGATTTTTATTTTTGGCCCCTTGCGAAAATTTTGGTCGGCAGCTTTTCGTTTTTCAGATCACTTCGAATTACATTTTAATGAGTTTTTTTCGTTTTTCGGGTTAATTCGTATTTCATTTTTATGATCTATTTTGTTTTTTATTAGTTATTTTGGATTGTGAAACTGATTAATTTTAATTAAAAGCAACAACAAGGCTTTTTTTCCCCATAGATTTCAAAGTAAAAAATATTCCCCATTTTTATCAAATATTTTTCACTTGCAGCAAAAAAGTCTCTTATTTTTTTTAGGCATTTTTTCGGAAATTTTTTGATTAAATTTTATGTTTCCTAATTTATTTTTAAGCAACAAAGATTTTTTCCCGTAGGTTTCAATGTAAAAAATATTCCCCGTTTTTATTAAATATTTATTCAACCGTTTATTCTTTTATTTATTTAATTCTCAGTATTTTGTTGGCATTTTTCAGAATTTTTTTGTAAAATTTTATGTCAGTGAAATGCCTTGATTTTCAGTGGTTCAGTTCTCCATGGTGCAGTTCAGCTGCAGTGAAATTCCCTCTAGAGAAGTAATGGTTGATCTATTCAGAGAACGCCGAGCGACCACCACCTAAATGTCAGTGAAATGCACTGATTTTTGGTGGTTCACTTCGATAGTTTTAAACAAGCGAATCCCATAGGTTTCAATGTAAAAAATATTCCCCGTTTTTATTAAATATTTATTCGACCATTTATTTTTTTCACTTGCAACAAAGAATCTCTTTATTTAGTTTTTAGGTATTTTTCGGGATTTTTTTTGTTTCCTCATTTATTTTAAAGCAACAAGGTTTTTTCGGCAATGAATGATAACTATGTTTCAGGACCATAGATAACTCCATAGCCCGGTGGGGCTGCTGTTCATGGTTCTGAATCAGCACCATGGACAGCAGCCCCGCGGGGCTATGGAGCTATCTAGGTGCAGAAACTTACAGGGTTATTAAAAGAGATCCGAATTGTGGCCGAAAGGTAACCAAACAGTGAAATTCAGCATACGGTTACCTTTCCTGGCCTTTCGGCTATTCAGAGAGCAGGCAGTTCGCCAAATGTTGGCGAATTGCCTGCACATACGGTGCATATTCGTTGCCTGTTCAAGGGCAGTGACATCCCCATAGAGAAGCAATGCTTTGTCTATTCAGAGAACACAAAACAGCAGTGAAAAGTTGCCGAATTGCCCTGCTGTTCGGTGGTTTCATGCGGTAGATTTATTCAGGCGAATCCCATAGGCTTCAATGTTAAAAATATTCCCGTTCTAATTCAATATCTAATAAACCGTTCATTATAAAATTCTGCAGTAAACAGTCTCTTTATAGATTTTTTTAGGATCTTTTAGGCATTTTTCGGGATTTTGTTTGCGAAATATTTTTTTCGTTTGTTTTTTAACTAGTTTTTTCTTTTTTCTGTAACAGCCCTTTTTATTATCATTCATTGGATTTTATATGTAAATTTCAGACATTTTCACTCAGTAGTTTCTTTGCAAACAGCATTTCACTTTCAAACATTCAAGCATACTGTTTTTTTCACTCCATTCGTCTGCGGTGTCTGCCAGGTTTTGTGGTGAGTGTTCGTCGGGTTTGCGGCGTCTATTCCCTGCACTACGACGGCCCTGTGGTGCTTGCTGAATACACCGCAGGGTCGCCGAAATGGGATCGCCAAATCGCACCGAATTGAAGAGAACGAAAAGTCACAGTGCAGTGACTTTTTGATTCTCTTTGAATAACCCTGTTAGTATTCATTCATTGCCGAAAAAGCCTTGTTGCTTTAAAATAAATTAGGAAACAAAAAAAATCAGAAAAAAAAATCTCAAAATGCCTATAAAAATCCTAAAAAATAATTATAGTGACTTTTTGCTGCAAGTGAAAAAAATAAATGGTTGAATAGATATTTAATAAAAATGGGGAATATTTTTTACATTGAAACCTATGGGATTCGCCTGATTAAACCTGTTAACTGAATACACATATAAAGCTGTTATTGCCTATATGTGCATGGCAAAAAAATCATTTCAATATGGTTTTTTGTTTCGGATCATTTTCGTCCTTTTTTTTAGCTGTTTCTTATGCTACCGTGATTCGTATTTTCAGATCGATCTTAAAATTCGGATGGCCGATTTTCGTATTCTTAACAAGTAGAAAATAACAAAAGCAGTAATTTACGGCCGAATTTGTATTCGGAATGAAACTAAATGCACATGTCTAGTGATAGCTGTGCACAGGGGGTGTGCCTGGTGTACCCAGGCAGAAGTGTAGCAAGGTCATGAGGCACCCGGGGGCAAGTTCTCCCCTAGCGCCCCCCCATGTTTTAAATGAAATAATGCCTAGTACCACCACATGCCATCAATATTAAATTTGCTCACAGTGTGGGAAATGAGGAAGTGAATTAGAGCAGCGATATTGTTTACTTTATAGGAGAATAATGCCACTGCCCTAGACCAGAGAGAAAAAGAGATGTTTTGCAATTTTCCCCTCACTTTTTTACTTTTACACATTATATGGTCATGTTTGGTATCATCAGAAAGGCCAGACTCTATCCTTTCCAGTGACATTTCACTTGACGTTGTAAGGAGTACAGATTGATGTGGGGGTCCAAAGGACCCCCTGCGCTCTTCGCAGCGGTTTAAGTTTTTGTTGGTCAGCCACTCATTAAGGTGACTGAGCATTATGAGAAATGAAGTCCCCAAACAACTGTAGGGCCAAGGTTACCGACCCCTGCTTTAGGGTCTATAGCTGCCTGTCTTGGGTTATGCTCAGGCTTCTTCGACTAGCTAGGTACACTATAACGTAAAAGAATGAAACCAAAACAAGTTGGGGATCAACCGAAACTGCATAAAAAGGTCAACCTATTCTACCGAAAATACAAACAATTATTTTTTCTCTTGCCTTAAAACATTTCTTTTTTAAAAATGTCATAATGAAATCATTCACCTAAAAGTTTAAAGAAATGTCCATTGTTTGTTAATGTATTAAGATGTCTTTCTTTATTTTTTTTCAGATCCCTAAAGAGGTAACGCGTTTCCATTCCGCCCTTCACATACCTGACCTAGGATGATGTAAAACATATAGTAAAGTAACAAAACAAACACATTTATCCAGGTGTATTAAGGCATTTAGCCGTGCTTGTTTTTGTGAGTACAAATTCTGCTTCAGAAACTCCAGTATAACACGTCTGCAGGCTTTGGCTAGTTACACTAATACTTTAAAAAAAAATAACAAAATAAATATAACAATTGAATTATCTATTTCGGTGATTTTCATTTCAGCCCATTTGGCCGATTCCATGTCATCAAATATTCAATGAATTCACTACTTTTCAATGTTCACTGTATTTCGCCGAAAATGGATTCGCTGACGCAGCTATCGGACGTTGGCGAAACGTGTCGATAAGCGTCAAATTAGCCTCGCGATTTACACTGAACTGAATACAAAGAAATAGGAAGTCTCCTATTCTCCTTTGGAATTGAAATCAATAAAAATTTTATAAACATGTCCTTTAAAAAATAATTTAAAAAGTATTTAAAAAATAAAATACAAAAGCAAAAATACTTTTTTTAAAAAAAATGTTTTTGTAAGAAACAAAAATAAAATATGGTCTTTAAAAAAAAATAAAAAAAAATAGAAAAAATATTATATTTGTTACATTGAAAAATCTATTAGATTCGCCTGTTTAAACCTGTTGAATTAAAATCACCGAAATTAGGTCATATCGCAAGCAATCTCTGTGCAATTCGGCGTTCTGTGAATAGACGAGTCCTTTAGTTCTCTATGGGCCAATTTTGGTGCCACCGAATGGCAGAAAATTGCGGCAAAGTGCAACGTATTTCAATATCAATTCACCTATGGTGAATTGACAGCTTAGTGAATAGATGAATCACCCTGAAATTGTACCTACAATGAAATTCATCGTTCGTGCAATACGGTGGCGAATTCACACATTAGTGAATAACCCTCTTTGTGTTGTTAACATATATTTAGTTAGTTTGAATAAACCAGAGAATTTACCTAAAGGACCGAAACAGATTTATTGGGAAATATCAAATATTCAGGTGTTTTTTTTTACATATCAAATAATAACTTATATCTCTATATATTGTAAAAAAATAAATGACTGAAACTGTATTTCCTTATAAATTATATAACAAAAATATTTTTAAAAATTCCCAAGTTTAGTAAAAATTAAAAGAAAAAAAAAAAAATATATATATATATATATATATATATATATATATATATATATATATGATTTTCTAGAAATCCTCTTGATTGCTTAACTATACACAGTAATTATTCTATATTTCCAAATACCAGGTTGACAAATCCAGTAATGACCAGCTGGACGAGACGTTCTTCAAGAAACACGAACCTGTAGGAGTTAAGAAATGCACGGACTACCGCGAGGTCTCTAAAATCTTTAAGTTACCAGTTGGGACATATTTAATTATCCCACACACCTCCAAGGCCAATCAGGAAGCGGAGTTTTGCCTGCGCGTTTTTACCGAGAAACGGATCGGAGCATTGTAAGAAATTGAAATACATAAAACGATATTGTTATATTACATGTATATCTCACACACATTATTTTACACTATCTTTTCTAGTGGGGGCATTGGCGCCGGCATCAACCCATCAAAAAAGAAGGTGAGATCTGCACATTTTATTATTATTATCTTATTAATAATTAATATTAATTATTAAAAAAAATGTTACAATCTTTGATAATGTCTAGATATATAAGCCGCACAAATGAGGTACTGTCCAGAAATAAGTAAACCCTAACGGGCTGTAGAAATGAATTATCAGCTTATCCTCAAGATGTGTCTAACACGTGAAATTAAGAAAACAAAAGCCTGACTTTGAAGTAACAGTGATCAGGGTTGGCAGGATCCAGCGGAGAATCAGATGCATGAAAAGGATAAACAAAAGAATATTCACAGCGTAAATGTTTTAAAGAACAGGTAAAAAGTGTCACTCGCAAAGGTGTTGGTGCAAATGAACATAATGTGTGGGTTCGAAATCTCTGGATACTGGGTAACACAAATAATTTTGAATCAGTGGAGATCCTCATGTGCTGTCAGTCCTTCAGTTCTACTGTCAGGGAAACACTTGGACCTTCCTCCTTCCAGTAGAAGTTCCCTATGAATGGTTTTAACGCTTTCTATTCTGCTGTCTTGTTTGAGTTGTTTACTTATGGTGGAGTATCTTCTCCGCACAAGACCACTTCAGGGACCCCCTCAGACCTGCGTGCTTCTACAGACTCTTTATTGTCAGGAATAAAATCACCCTTTGATACTTCCCATTACCACTGAAATTAGAGATCTACAGATATTCGGTTGATATTAACCATTTGATGAAATATTGGTAACGGTCTTAATTGTATCAATGTGGGGAGTCGTTTCTTTTACATCGAGCAGGAGATCAACATTTTATTATCTACCTTTTATCACATTTACTGGATCTGACATAAAGGCCATTTCTGCCCGTATGCTGATAATGCAGACCCTGTGTGACATTGTACCAGTGAAGTGACACCATCTAGAGCTTAGAACCTTTCATCTCTGTGAAGGATAAACAAATACATAAAAAATTAGCAAACTTACACAATTTTTTTTAATTCTCTCCTAACAGGAATTTCTGACCAAAATATCTATTTACCCTGTATTTAAGTGTTCAAATAAATGTTATGATATTTTTTTTTTTTCAACAAAAAACTTGATAGTGAAGGGGTTTAAGATCTATAATGCTGCTTCACACAACAGATTAAATGAATGAAACTCCAGGTTTCAAACTTTTTTCTCCGTTATGGGGAAGCAATTTTATCTGACGTCAAGGCGCTGGCGACGCACTGCTGGAAGGCAGAAGGTCTCACAGGGTTATACAGAGAAAGGTGAAACTCTGGAGAGATTTTTTTTGAGAAGTGAAAATTCTAGGTCAAAACAGCCGATTTGCAAAGTGAGATATATGGGAGAATTTTTCTGGTTTGGTTATTTTGACTTCTCCAAAAGTTCTCCAGAGTTTCACCTTTCTCTGCATAACCCTGTCAGTGTTCCTGATAATAGAATCAAAAGATGGACCTTTTAAGGGGATCCCCGCCAATGCAAGTTGATCAATATCAAACGCATTTCAACAAATCTATATATATTTCTTTGTGCCAATAGTTAAGCACTTCATGCGCTGGATTTACTTTTGTTTTTTCTTTCTTGCTCTTCCGCCAGAACCCACCCAACCCTACCACTGCTTGTTGGATGCATCAATCTATATCTCACTTTAAATAGTTGTTGTTCTGAGAGTTCTGATAGTTTAGTAAAGCAAGAAGTTAAAAAAAATTGTCATTAATTCAATATTTTTACACAAACACAGCTAATCGCGGTTAAACCAGTTTGTTTGAGATTTTTTTTCTTGTGTCTTGTTTCAGACCAGCCTACCTGATGTAAAATGTCAAGGAGAAGCACCAAATCTAGTGGACATCGACCAAGTAAATAAATAACAATGAGGAGGAGAGATGCACTCCTAATAAATAGACAAAAAAACACTCTAGTAGTTGCTTGTGGGACCCAGAGCATGCCCAGGCTCCCAGCATACATACAGTAAAGGAGGAGGTCCAGGCACTCCACTTGGGTTTCACACAGTGAAATTAACGGGATGCTCTACTCATCCTGACCACCTCACAATTATACAGTGTCCCCCTCCCAACTCCACCAATCTGGAGATATTGCTGGGTGAAGTGGAGGAGCTTCCTGCACCCCAACCAGCATCACCAACAGCCGGGATATTTAAATTTCCCAGCTGTGGGTCACAAGATCAGTTACTAGTGATGTCACATGCAGAGAGCGGCTGACGTCAGCCTCTGAGACCAATCGCTGTAGCGAATGTTCTCTGAGAGGCAACCAATGGATCAGATCTGTGCATGCGCATCCATCTCCGATCCATCGATCTGCGTAGGTGCTACAGAATGTTTCTGCGCAGAGTGCGCAAGACACACTAAGGTGCGCAATTTGCAGTTCCTACACTACACAAGTAGTATACGAGAGCACATTGTGCAGAAAAGCTTCAGGGATTTCCGGGTTCGGGAGTCCCTGAGTCGAAAAGGAGCAGAGTGCGGCGAGGGAGAAAAGGTGATTTAAACCGCCGGAAATAAAAAATAAATAAAAAAAACCTAATGGGGCAGAGGCTGTCAGTAGCACCTGTAAAGAAAGGACACATCTTCCTAATATGAGCTTGATACTGAAAGTGAAGGCGCTCTTGAATGTAACACCAGGCACTTGCAAATAGGAGACTTTAATTTGTGGAAGCATAGATGAGATCGAGCTGATCTAACTTAGCTCATTCACCTCTAAACGAGCCGGTAATCACAAATGAATACAGACTTTGAAACCCTGGTGTTAAGGGATTTTGCATTTGCAAAACCACTTAACACTTCCATTCAACCCTCACCTAAAAAGCCCAAATTTACCTCAGGCCTGCAGTGTGGAATGGCGGCATGATCCTCTGCTTCCTCTGACCATGAACAGTAGAAGACTGGGAGCAAACAGTTCTTCCACTGCTCCTTCTGCGGCCTCAGCTCAATTGACTCATTGCAGAGTTCGCATAGAGTCACGCTGGGCTCCATGGCGTCCTATGAACTCGAGGCCAATACCCACTGCAGCGCAAAGCATCGCTGCTTGTATGTGCCTGCGGCTCTCAATTATTCTGATCCCAGCTACAAACACATTAGCTGAATTGGAATAAACTCGGTAACAAGGAGCCGGTAAGGTAAATTGTCTCACAATGAGTTTTTCCCTTACTCGTTTCATGCTACAGTCTAGACTAGAATCAGGCCGTCTGGATCTGAAAAAGGATCATTATGGTCCTGAATGTGTCATACATTCATTATATTTTACACAAACACAGCTAATCGTGGTTAAAAAAGTTTGTCTGAGATTTCGTTTCTTGTGTCTTGTTTCAGATCAGCCTACCCGAAATGTGTGATGTAAAATGTCAAGCAGAAGCTCCAAAAAGAGTGGAAATCGAACATGTAAGTAAACAACCTATGAGGAGGAGAGATGCACTCCTAATAAATAAACAGACAAAAAAACACTCTAGTAGGTGCTTGTGGGACCCAGAGCATGCCCAGGCTCCTAGCATACATACAGTAAAGGAGGATGTCCAAGCACTTCACTTGGGTTTCACACAGTGTAACTTTTTGGAAAATTAAAGGGAGGCTCTCATCCTAACCACCTTACAGTTATACAGTGTCCCCCTCCTAGCTCCACCCATCTGGAGATATTGCTGGGTGAAGTGGATGAGCTTCCTTTAATTTTCTTTGTGCCGGTCACTGGTGATGTCACACGCAGAGAGCGGCCGACGTCACCCTCCGAGACCAATCGCTGTAGTGAGTGTTCTCAGAGAGGCAACCGATAGATCAGATCTGTGCATGCGCGTGCAACTCCGATCCATTGCTCTGCGCAGGCACTACGTAACTTTTCTGCGTAGAGTGCGCAAGATGCAGTAAGGAGCGCAATTTGCAGTTCCTACGCTACACAACATATGAGAGCACATTGTGCAGAAAAGCTTCAGGGATTTCAGGGTTTCAGTAGACCCTGGGCCGAAAAGGAGCAGAGTGTGGCGAGGTAGAAAAGGTGATTAAATCACCGGAAATAAAGAAAAAAATAAAAAATAATGGCGCAGTGACTGTCAGTAGCACCTGTAAAGAAAGGACACATCTTCCTAATATTAGCTTGATACTGAAAGTGAAGGCGCTCTTGAATGTAACACCAGGCACTTGCAGATAGGAGACTTTAATTTGAGAAAGCCTAGAGGAAAACGAGCTAATACAATTTAGCTCATTCATCTCTAAACGAGACGGTATTCAGAAATAAATACTGACTTTGAAACCCTGGTGTTAAGGGATTTTGCATTCGCAAAACCACCAGGGCAGGATTTGCACCTCAGGAGCCTGTAGGCACAAAAAAGCGGAGCGCCCCTACACCCCCAAAAATGAAACAGTTTATCTCCGTGCTCAAATCAAAAGAAGGGGCAGAATCTGTTACCTTAGTTACAGTTATAAGTATTTATAAAGCGCCAACAAATTCCTTAGCGCTGTACAATGGGAGAAACAGAATAACAAATATACATATATAGGAAAAGCAAAAAGTTTTCCAGGCGCACCTAAGCAGTAACGTAGCGTCTCCCTGCATCACCTCTTCCCATGATAGACTGCAGGATTTCACACGCGCAGCCCCCACTCTCTGGAACGCTCTCCCTCGTACTGTCAGACTTTCCCCTAACTTCTCTTCCTTCAAACGCTCCCTTAAAACATTCCTATTTAGGGAAGCCTACCACCCAACTCACTGACGCAACCATCAATCACTCTCACCTTACAGTCCTCTCCTCCTGTTTCCAACCCCAACCCTCCTAGATTGTGAGTTCCTACGGGAATAGGGCCCTCATCTCCTCCTGTACTGTTTGTCAAATGTTGTTCAATGCATTGTAACCCTGTCTATACTGTGCCTATTGTACAGCGCTGCGGAATATGCTGGCGCTTTATAAATAAAGAATAATAATAATAACTTAGTATATTATTCCAAATGCATTTTGTATAGCAGCAATTTTGCGAAAGAAGTATAAATGTGTAGAGAAAGCACTCTGAAATAGAATAAAAGTAATACTTATATTTCAAGTTGTTATGAATTCTTATTCTACCTTTTCGGTGTTGGATTCTTCTGGTTGAATACAGGATAGTTGCATGAATTCCTGGATGGTAAATCCAGCCCTGAAAACCACTTAACACTTCCATTTAAAGTCCACCTAAAAAGCCCAAACGTACCTCAGGCCTGCAATGCGGAGGGCGGCATGATCCACTGCTTCCTCTGACCACGAACAGTAGAAGACTGGGAGCAAACAGGTCTTCCACTGCTCCTCCTGCGGCCTCAGCTCAATTGACCCTGTGCAGAGCTCGCATAGAGTCACGCTGGGCTCCATGGCATCATATGAACTCGAGGAGCCAATACCCACAAAGCATCGCTGCTTGTATGTGCCTGCGGCTCTCAATTATTCTGATCCCAGCTACAAACACATTAGCTGAATTGGAATAAACTCGGTAACAAGGAGCCGGTAAGGTAAATTGTCTCACAATGAGTTTTTCCCTTACTATCTCATGCTACAGTCTAGACTAGAATCAGGCCGTCTGGATCTGAGAAAAGGATCATTATGGTCCTGAATGTGTCATACATTCATTATATTTTACACAAACACAGCCAATCAAGGTCAAAACCAGTTTGTTTAAGATTTCTTTTGTTGTTTCTTCTTCCATTCAGGTCACCCTACCCAGAATACCTGAAGTAACAATATGTCCCGGTGGAATTCGTGTGATCGACAAAGAGGTACAATAAAACATATGTTACGCGTTTGCAATGAAGCCGCTCACGCTCTGTGCTTCAGATAAAGGCCTTTTTATTAATTAGTATTCCTATATAAAGCAAAAAACGCATTTAATTCCTAGTTCTGGCATGAGGCGTTGTGTGTTCTGTCCATGTATCATAAAGATTGACCATGGAGCATTACTCTTCCTTGTCCATGACCCTCCTCTCCTAACCATGCTCACGCCATCTAGTGGCTGGAGGTGATATTCACCGCTCAATGCACTGCAAAGGAACTACTTTTCCCCTGGAGATCAAAGCAGAAAGCCTTACATAACTTTACATGTGTCCTGCCAAAGTTAGAACACAGAGGAGCGATCAGAGCTACATAGGTTGTAATGGCATCCCTGACTCCCAGCCGGTCACCAGGGAATTATGGGGTTGATATGCAGCCTGTGACTCCTTGAATCTGGTTCACATCATAACAGATTGTCCTTGCACCTACACTTCTTATCTGGTGGCCACCAGCTTCTTGCCGGCTAATGGCACTATCACCTTCCTACAGCTAAAACAGGGACGCTAAGGGGAACAATTAGCGATCACTACTCTCCCCTTAGCATCTCCGTTTTACCTGTAGATTATGGGGCAGGTGCTGGGTCCAGCAGCCTGGCCCGTAGTGGCCAATAGAGTCCTGGATGCTCGGGGCAGTGTCGCTCTGTTCCCAGCGGCCAGAAGCGGCGGATCGGGGCACCGTTCTCACCGCAGGATGAGAGGCGAGTATTTGATTTTTTTGGGGAAGTTTACAGCTGCTGCTGATTCCGCAGAAGCTCTAAGCAAAGTAGCAAATTTTGTAGTTAGTGACAGCTCTTTGTAATTAGCGTTAGGACTTTGTGATCCTAATGCTAATTACTCTCTGCTAACTCCTTGCGCTCCCCATGTTAAGCATAGGGAGAGCAAAGTACAGCAAGCACGCGCTAAAGAGCTAATATCGATTCACTAATGGATTTTTTAACCCGTTAGTGATCGGAAGGTGACTTATGCGGCACTCTATCACCTCAATTAACCTAGCATTTATGGGAGTGCTAGCGCTAGCGTTAAGGAGGTGATCGTGCCTTAAGGGTTCTTTTTGATTACAATGTTCCTGGACATCTTGTCTTAGATGGTGGACGTTTTAATGGAAAAACCTTATTGTTCTCCACCTCATTGGAATCTGATCAGACATTTTTAATGGAGTGGAAGTTATTGTGGGGTTTTCTTGAAGGCTCTTGTTTACTGCCTTGTCCTTAGTTTTATGGATCACGAGGAGTAGAAGGCCAGCTGACTGCAGCCATCACACACAGCCTCCTCCATTCTAATGTTTTCATTCCATGATTTACACAGTCCCAGAGGTGGACTGAAAACTCTTTGGGCCCCGGGAATTAGCAGATCATGGGGTCCCCAAATTGTGCCAGCACAAACACAAGCAATGCCGATATGTACAATTGTTGTTTTACAGAATGTCTCTAAAATTAACATATAGTGCTGCTACACAACAACAGCCATTACCCACCCACTGTAGCTCTGGAGGCCCACTCTTAGGCCAGGGCCCTACTACCCTAACAGTCAGTCTGTCCCTGGACACACCTTCCAGATATTACCTTGATCAGTGGCGTCACTAGGGTTGGTGTCACCTGGTGCGGTAACTTATGGTGTCACCCCCCCCCCGAGTTTTACGGATTTTTTTTTAAACTACTCTTACTCCTAAATCAGTACTCCCATATAACTGAATGCTCATACACACAGCGCACATTACTGTGAGGTTTATTGCTGTGGAGCTCTCTCATATGCTCACACAAATTTTTGCCAACTGCCAGCAAGTACGATGCCTGTTTGAAGGCAGTGAAATCACACATGGATATATTGCCCCCAGCAGCTCACCCAGGGATATATATTGCCCCAGCTCACATATGGATATATTTCCCCAGTTCACAATTATATATTGCCCCCAGCAGCTCACCCATGGATATATTGCGTAATTGCGCCTCAGCTCACATATGGATATATTGCGCCTCAGCTCACATATGGATATATTGCGCCTCAGCTCACATATGGATATATTGCGCCTCAGCTCACATATGGATATATTGCGCCTCAGCTCACATATGGATATATTGCGCCTCAGCTCACCTATGGATATATTGCCCCAGACCAGCTCACCTATGGATATATTGCCCCAGACCAGCTCACCTATGGATATATTGCCCCAGACCAGCTCACACATGGATATATTGCCCCAGACCAGCTGACACATGGATATTGCCCCAGCTCTCATGGATATGCCCCCAGCACACATGGATACTGCCCCAAGCACAAATGGATACTGCCCCAGCTCACATGGATATGCCCCAGCAGCTCTCATGGATTTTGCCCCAACTCCTCTCATGGATTTTGCCCCAGCTCCTCTCATGGATTTTGCCCCAGCTCCTCTCATGGATTTTGCCCCAGCTCCTCTCATGGATTTTGCCCCAGCTCCTCTCATGGATAATGCCCCAGCTCCTCTCATGGCTATGCCCCCAGCTCCTCTCATTGATATGCCCCTGCTCATGGATATACCCCAGCTCATGGATAATTCCCCAGCTCATGGATAATTCCCCAGCTCATGGATAATTCCCCAGCTCATGGATAATGCCCCAGCTCATGGATAATGCCCCAGCTCATGGATAATGCCCCAGCTCATGGATTTTCCCCAGCTCATGGATTTGCCCCAGGACATGGATACTGCCCCAGCTCATGGATACTGCCCCAGCTCGTGGATTTACCTCAGCACATGGATAATGACCCAGCTCATGGCTATTGCCCCAGCAGCTCATGGATTTGCCCCAGCAGCTCATGGATATGCCCCAGGCCCTAGCAGGTCACCTGGTGTGGGCCGCACCCACGTTATAACGCCCCTGACCTTGATACTGAAAGCAAAGACTTGCTTGAAATGTAAAACCAGGAACTTGCAGTTACACTTGGTGTAGCCATACTTCTCCACAGTCATATTGGAGGGATGTGCCGAATGGGACCTTGACTTGCTTCTACACAGTTGAAGGGTAGAGAGACGGTACCAATGGACTCCACAGCCGATATTGTGTGGTAGGCAAGTATATACCATTAGGTGTCTTGCTCAAGGACACTTACTGGAGAGGTGCTCTGGCTGTGATCGAACCTGGGATTCCACGATTATAAAGTAGTGATTATCTGTGTTGGATGAGGATGTTACCTCTACTCCATCCAGCCAGTATTAAACATCATGAATCTGAAAAAATATAAATCATTTTGATACCTGGTTGTGTAAAATATAATGAATGTATGACACATACACAGGTAATCAAGGATAAAACCAGCTTGTTTGAGATTTATTTTATTGTCTTGTTTCAAATCAGTCGACCTGGAAAGTCTGAAGTAAAATATCAAGTAGAAGCTCAAAAACGATTTGAAGTTGACCATGTCAGTAAACACATAACAATGAGAGGGAGAAATGCATTTCTAATAAATAAACCGACAAAAAAGCCACTCTATTAGTTGCTTGTGGGACCCAGAGCATGCCCAGGCTCCTAGCATACATACAGTAAAGGAGGAGGTCCAGGCACTCCACTTGGGTTTCACACAGTGTAGCTATATTGCAAAATTAACGGGATGCTCTACTCATCCTGACCACCTCACAATTATACAGTGTCCCCCTCCCAACTCCACCAATCTGGAGATATTTCTGGGGGAAGTGGAGGAGCTTCCTGCACCCCACCCAGCATCACCAACAGCCGGGATATTTAAATTTCCCAGCTGTGGGTCACAAGATCAGTTACTAGTGATGTCACATGCAGAGAGCGGCCAACGTCAGCCTCTGAGACCAATCGCTGTAGCGAATGTTCTCAGAGAGGCAACCAATGGATAAGATCTGTGCATGCGCGTGCAGCTCCGACCCATCGATCTGCGTAGGTGCTACAGAATGTTTCTGCGCAGAGTGCGCAAGACACACTAAGGTGCGCAATTTGCAGTTCCTACACTACACAAGTAGTATACGAGAGCACATTGTGCAGAAAAGCTTCAGGGATTTCCGGGTTCGGGAGTCCCTGAGTCGAAAAGGAGCAGAGTGCGGCGAGGGAGAAAAGGTGATTTAAACCGCCGGAAATAAAAAATAAATAAAAACATAATGGGGCAGAGACTGTCAGTAGCACCTGTAAAGAAAGGACACATCTTCTTAATATTAGCTTGATACTGAAAGTGAAGGCGCTCTTGAATGTAACACCAGGCACTTGCAGATAGGAGACTTTAATTTGTGGAAGCATAGATGAGATCGAGCTGATCTAACTTAGCTCATTCACCTCTAAACGAGCCGGTAATCACAAATGAATACAGACTTTGAAACCCTGGTGTTAAGGGATTTTGCATTTGCAAAACCACTTAACACTTCCATTCAACCCTCACCTAAAAAGCCCAAACTTACCTCAGGCCTGCAGTGTGGAATGGCGGCATGATCCTCTGCTTCCTCTGACCATGAATAGTTGAAGACAGGGAGCAAACAGTTCTTCCACTGCTCCTCCTGCGGCCTCAGCTCAATTGACCCTGTGCAGAGTTCGCATAGAGTCACGCTGGGCTCCATTGCGTCCTATGAACTCGAGGAGCCAATACCCACAAAGCATCGCTGCTTGTATGTGCCTGCGGCTCTCAATTATTCTGATCCCAGCTACAAACACATTAGCTGAATTGGAATAAACTCGGTAACAAGGAGCCGGTAAGGTAAATTGTCTCACGGTGAGTTTTCCCCTTGCTATCTCCATGCTACAGTCTAGACTAGAATCAGGCCGTCTGGATCTGAAAAAAGGATCATTATGGTCCTGAATGTGTCATACATTCATTATATTTTACACAAACACAGCCAATCAAGGTTAAAACCAGTTTGTTTAAGATTTCTTTTGTTGTTTCTTCTTCCATTCAGGTCACCCTACCCAGAATACCTGAAGTAACAATATGTCCCGGTGGAATTCGTGTGATCGACAAAGAGGTACAATAAAACCTATGTTACGCGTTTGCAATGAAGCAGCTCACGCTCTGTGCTTCAGATAAAGGCCTTTTTATTAATTAGTATTCCTATATAAAGCAAAAAAACGCATTTAATTCCTAGTTCTGGCATGAGGCGTTTGTGTTCTGTCCATGTATCATAGAGATTGACCATGGAGCATTACACTTCCTTGTCCATGACCCTCCACTCCTAACCATGCTCACGCCATCTAGTGGCTGGAGGTGATATTCACCGCTCAATGCACTGCAAAGGAACTACTTTTCCCCTGGAGATCAAAGCAGAAAGCCTTACATAACTTTACATGTGTAAGGACAGAGGCTTTGACCCCTGTATGGTGTTGGGTGTATGGAACCCAATGGCAAGCCGAAGGAGGAGACCAGAAGGAATATGATTGGTTAAACTTTACTGAAGGCAACAAAATATAAGTCCAGAATAAAGTAATGTAAAGTTTCTTTTGACAGAAATAAAAGTCCAGAACGAAGAGTTGTAAGGATAAATAAGTACGGTTGTAATCTTGGAAGTAGTCCAGGAATAGAGGTATACCGAGAGGTGGAACTGGTACTGCAATGGCAATCTTGAATATGGAAGTGGAATGGAGCTGTACCGTGGTGGCAGGAACAGAAGTGGAGCTGTATCGTGGCAACAGAAGCGGAGCTGTATCGTGACAACAGAAGCGGAGCTGTATCGTGGCAGCAGGAGCGGAAGCAGAGCTGTACCGTGGCAACAGGAGCGGAGCTGTACTGTGGCAGCGGGAACCGGAGCGGAGTTGTACCGTGGCAACAGGAACCAGAGCGGAGTTGTACCGTGGCAACAGGAACCAGAGCGGAGTTGTACCGTGGCAACAGGAACCAGAGCGGAGTAGTACCGTGGCAACAGGAACCAGAGCGGCGTTGTACCGTGGCAACAGGAACCAGAGCGGAGTTGTACCGTGGCAACAGGAACCAGAGCGGCGTTGTACCGTGGTAACAGGAACCAGAGCGGCGTTGTACCGTGGTAACAGGAACCAGAGCGGCGTTGTACCGTGGCAACAGGAACCAGAGCGGCGTTGTACCGTGGCAACAGGAACCGGAGTTGTACCGTGGCAACAGGAACCGGAGCAAGCTGTATCGGCAGCAGGAACGGAAGTCAGAATCCTTTTAGAGGAACACGAAGGGGAACCACTGGGTAACGTGGCATAACCACAGTATAACCTGGTTAGTGAGATGGAGAAGGCGGCAGGTTTAAATAGGGTTCAAGGAATCATACGAACACCGTTCACCTGGGACTCGCAGGTGGAATGAGGATACCTGAGTGCTAGGTAAATTAATTGGTGGTATACGAGGATCTCCAGTGCAGGTGGGGTGCAGTACCTTAACTTGACCAGCAGAGGGCGCCAGAGTACCTAGGTCTTCATGCTCTAGGATGGACGATCGTGCATGCGCGCCGGCCTTCTGCTCAGACGGATCGCGGAGGCGGCGTGGGACACATCCTGGCTTTCCTCCCTCGAGCTGCAGGCCGGAACCAGGGAGCGACGCGCCACGAGGGACCTCAGGTGAGTTTGTCAGGCGTCCCAACATGGCGGCCGCGGTCCGACTGCGGCGCGGGGCATTACAACATGTGTCCTGCCAAAGTTAGAACACAGAGGAGCGATCAGAGCTATATAGGTTGTAATGGCATCCCTGACTCCCAGCCGGTCACCAGGGAATTATGGGGTTGATATGCAGCCTGTGACTTCTTGAATCTGGTTCACATCATAACAGATTGTCCTTGCACCTACACTTCTTATCTGGTGGCCACCAACTTCTTGCCGGCTAATGGCACTATCACCTTCCTACAGCTAAAACAGGGACACTAAGGGGAAAAATTAGCGATCACTACTCTCCCCTTAGCATCTCCGTTTTACCTGTAGATTATGGGGCAGGTGCTGGGTCCAGCAGCCTGGCCCGTAGTGGCCGCTAGAGTCCAGGATGCTCGGGGCAGTGTCGCTCTGTTCCCAGCTGCCAGAAGCGGCGGATCGGGGCACCGTTCTGACCGCAGGATGAGAGGCAAGTATTTGATTTTTTTGGGGAAGTTTACAGCTGCTGCTGATTCCACAGAAGCTCTAAGCAAAGTAGCAAATTTTTTAGTTAGTGACAGCTCTTTGTAATTAGCGTTAGGACTTTGTGATCCTATTTTCGCTCCATAAGACGCACCTGACCATAAGACGCACCTGGTTTTTAGAGGAGGAAAACAGGAAAATAAATATTCTGAATCAAATAGTGTAATAATGGATATTGCCCCAGCTCCTCTCATGGATTTTGCCCCAGCTCATGGATACGGTCCCCCAGCTCATGGATACGGTCCCCCAGCTCATGGATATGCCCCAGCTCACACATGGATAATGCCCCAGCTCACACATGGATAATGCCCCAGCTCACACATGGATAATGCCCCAGCTCACACATGGATATGGCCCCAGCTCATGGATAATGCCCCAGCTCACACATGGATTTGCCCCAGCTCATAGATTTGCCCCAGCTCACACATGGATATGCCCCAGCTCATGGATTTGCCCCAGCTCACTCATGGATTTGCCCCAGCAGCTCATGGATTTGCCCCAGCTCACTCATGGATTTGCCCCAGCTCACTCATGGATATGCCCAAGCTCATGGATTTGCCCCAGAAGCTCATGGATTTGCCCCAGCAGCTCATGGATATGCCCCAGCTCACACATGGATATGGCCCAGCAGCTCATGGATATGCCCCAGCTCACACATGGATATGGCCCAGCAGCTCATGGATATGCCCCAGCTGGCCCAGCAGCTCCTGGATGTGCCTCCGCTCACCTGCCACCGCCGCCGCGTTCGTCTCCCTCTGAGCGTGCGTCCGGCGGCAGGAAGCTTGGGCACTCGCCTGGGGGAGCCACGTGACCGCGATCTCGCGAGATCGCGGTCACGTGGCTCCCCCAGGCGAGTGCCCAAGCTTCCTGCCGCCGGACGCACGCTCAGAGGGAGACGAATGCGGCGGCGGCAGGTGAGCGGAGGCACATCCAGGAGCTGCTGGGCCAGCATTCGCTCCATAAGACGCACCCACTTTCCCCCCCACTTTTTGGGGGGAAAAAAGTGCTTCTTATGGAGCGAAAAATACGGTAATTACTCTCTGCTAACTCCTTGCGCTCCCCATGTTAAGCATAGGGAGAGCAAAGTACAGCAAGCACACGCTAAAAAGCTAATATCGATTCACTAATGGATTTTTTAACCCGTTAGTGATCGGGAGGTGACTTATGCGACACTCTATCACCTCAATTAACCTAGCATTTATGGGAGTGCTAGCGCTAGCGTTAAGGAGGTGATAGTGCCTTAAGGGTTCTTTTTGATGACAATGTTCCTGGACATCTTGTCTTAGATGGTGGACGTTTTAATGGAAAAACCTTATTGTTCTCCACCTCATTGGAATCTGATCAGACATTTTTAATGGAGTGGAAGTTATTGTGGGGTTTTCTTGAAGGCTCTTGTTTACTGCCTTGTCCTTAGTTTTATGGATCACGAGGAGTAGAAGGCCAGCTGACTGCAGCCATCACACACAGCCTCCTCCATTCTAATGTTTTCATTCCATGATTTACACAGTCCCAGAGGTGGACTGAAAACTCTTTGGGCCCCGGGAATTAGCAGATCATGGGGTCCCCAAATTGTGCCAGCACAAACACAAGCAATGCCGATATGTACATTGTTGTTTTACAGAATGTCTTTAAAAATTAACATCTAGTGCTGCTACACCACAACAGCCATTACCCACCCACTGTAGCTCTGGAGGCCCACTCTTAGGCCAGGGCCCTACTACCCTAACAGTCAGTCTGTCCCTGGACACACCTTCCAGATATTACCTTGATCAGTGGCGTCACTAGGGTTGGTGTCACCCGGTGCGGTAACTTATGGTGTCGCCCCCCCCCCCCGAGTTTTACGAATTTTTTTTTTAACCTTCTCTTACTCCTAAATCAGTACTCCCATATAACACTGAATGCTCATACACACAGCGCACATTACTGTGAGGTTTATTGCTGTGGAGCTCTCTCATATGCTCACACAATTTTTTGCCAACTGCCAGCAAGTACGATGCCTGTTCGAAGGCAGTGAAAGCACACATGGATATATATTGCCCCAGCAGCTCTGGATATATTGCCCCCAGCAGCTCTCCCAGGGATATATATTGCCCCCAGCTCACATATGGATATATTGCCCCAGTTCACAATTATATATTGCCCCCAGCAGCTCACCCATGGATATATTGCGTAACTGCGCCTCAGCTCACATATGGATATATTGCGCCTCAGCTCACATATGGATATATTGCGCCTCAGCTCACATATGGATATATTGCGCCTCAGCTCACATATGGATATATTGCCCCAGACCAGCTCACACATGGATATATTGCCCCAGACCAGCTCACACATGGATATTGCCCCAGCTCTCATGGATATGCCCCCAGCACACATGGATACTGCCCCAAGCACACATGGATACTGCCCCAAGCACACATGGATACTGGCCCCAGCACACATGGATACTGCCCCAGCTCACATGGATATGCCCCAGCAGCTATCATGGATATGCCCCAGCTCCTCTCATGGATATACTGCCCCAGCTCCTCTCATGGATATACTGCCCCAGCTCCTCTCATGGATATTGCCCCAGCTCCTCTCATGGATATTGCCCCAGCTCCTCTCATGGATAATGCCCCAGCTCCTCTCATGGCTATGCCCCCAGCTCCTCTCATTGATATTGCCCCTGCTCATGGATAATGCCCCAGCTCATGGATTTGCCCCAGCTCATGGATTTGCCCCAGCTCATGGATTTGCCCCAGCTCATGGATACTGCCCCAGCTCATGGATATGCCCCAGCACATGGATATGCCCCAGCACATGGATACTGCCCCAGCACATGGATACTGCCCCAGCACATGGATACTGCCCCAACACATGGATACTGCCCCAGCTCATGGATACTGCCCCAGCTCGTGGATTTGCCTCAGCACATGGATAATGCCCCAGCTCATGGATATTGCCCCAGCTCATGGATATTGCCCCAGCTCATGGATTTGCCCCAGCAGCTCATGGATAATGGCCCCAGCTCATGGATAATGGCCCCAGGCAGCTCACCTCCTGCGCCACGTGTTCGCTCCCTCTGAGGATAAACAAATACATAAAAAATTAGCAAAACTTACACAATTTTTTTTAATTCTCTCCGAACAGGAATTTCTGACCAAAATATCTATTTACCCTGTATTTAAGTGTTCAAATAAATGTTATGATATTTTTTTTAAAACAAAAAAGCTTGATAGTGAAGGGGTTTAAGATCTATAATGCTGCTTCACACAACAGATTTAATGAATGAAACTCCAGGTTTCAAACTTTTTTCTCTGTTATGGGGAAGCAATTTTGTCTGACGTCAAGGCGCTGGCGACGCACTGCTGGAAGGCAGAAGGTCTCACAGGGTTATACAGAGAAAGGTGAAACTCTGGAGAGGTTTTTTGAGACGTGAAAATTCTAGGTCAAAACAGCCGATTTGCAAAGTGAGGTATATGGGAGAATTTTTCTGTTTTGGCTATTTTGACTTCTCCAAAAGTTCTCCAGAGTTTCACCTTTCTCTGCATAACCCTGTCAGTGTTCCTGATAATAGAATCAAAAGATGGACCTTTTAAGGGGATCCCCGCCAATGCAAGTTGATCAATATCAAACGCATTTCAACAAATCTATATATATTTCTTTGTGCCAATAGTTAAGCACTTCATGCGCTGGATTTACTTTTGTTTTTTCTTTCTTGCTCTTCCGCCAGAACCCACCCAACCCTACCACTGCTTGTGGGATGCATCAATCTATATCTCACTTTAAATAGTTGTTGTTCTGAGAGTTCTGATAGTTTAGTAAAGCAAGAAGTTAAAAAAAATTGTCATTAATTCAATATTTTTACACAAACACAGCTAATCGCGGTTAAACCAGTTTGTTTGAGATTTTTTTTCTTGTGTCTTGTTTCAGACCAGCCTACCTGATGTAAAATGTCAAGGAGAAGCACCAAATCTAGTGGACATCGACCAAGTAAATAAATAACAATGAGGAGGAGAGATGCACTCCTAATAATAAATAGACAAAAAAACACTCTATTAGTTGCTTGTGGGACCCAGAGCATGCCCAGGCTCCCAGCATACATACAGTAAAGGAGGAGGTCCAGGCACTCCACTTGGGTTTCACACAGTGAAATTAACGGGATGCTCTACTCATCCTGACCACCTCACAATTATACAGTGTCCCCCTCCCAACTCCACCAATCTGGGGATATTGCTGGGTGAAGTGGAGGAGCTTCCTGCACCCCACCCAGCATCACCAACAGCCGGGATATTTAAATTTCCCAGCTGTGGGTCACAAGATCAGTTACTAGTGATGTCACATGCAGAGAGCGGCTGACGTCAGCCTCTGAGACCAATCGCTGTAGCGAATGTTCTCTGAGAGGCAACCAATGGATAAGATCTGTGCATGCGCATCCATCTCCGATCCATCGATCTGCGTAGGTGCTACAGAATGTTTCTGCGCAGAGTGCGCAAGACACACTAAGGTGCGCAATTTGCAGTTCCTACACTACACAAGTAGTATACGAGAGCACATTGTGCAGAAAAGCTTCAGGGATTTCCGGGTTCGGGAGTCCCTGAGTCGAAAAGGAGCAGAGTGCGGCGAGGGAGAAAAGGTGATTTAAACCGCCGGAAATAAAAAATAAATAAAAACCTAATGGGGCAGAGGCTGTCAGTAGCACCTGTAAAGAAAGGACACATCTTCCTAATATGAGCTTGATACTGAAAGTGAAGGCGCTCTTGAATGTAACACCAGGCACTTGCAAATAGGAGACTTTAATTTGTGGAAGCATAGAGGAGATCGAGCTGATCTAACTTAGCTCATTCACCTCTAAACGAGCCGGTAATCACAAATGAATACAGACTTTGAAACCCTGGTGTTAAGGGATTTTGCATTTGCAAAACCACTTAACACTTCCATTCAACCCTCACCTAAAAAGCCCAAACTTACCTCAGGCCTGCAGTGTGGAATGGCGGCATGATCCACTGCTTCCTCTGACCATGAACAGTAGAAGACTGGGAGCAGCAAACAGTTCTTCCACTGCTCCTTCTGTGGCTTCAGCTCAATTGACCCATTGCAGAGCTTGCATAGAGTCACGCTGGGCTCCATGGCGTCCTATGAACTCGAGGCCAATACCCACTGCAGCGCAAAGCATCGCTGCTTGTATGTGCCTGCGGCTCTCAATTATTCTGATCCCAGCTACAAACACATTAGCTGAATTGGAATAAACTCGGTAACAAGGAGCCGGTAAGGTAAATTGTCTCACAATGAGTTTTTCCCTTACTCGTTTCATGCTACAGTCTAGACTAGAATCAGGCCGTCTGGATCTGAAAAAAGGATCATTATGGTCCTGAATGTGTCATACATTCATTATATTTTACACAAACACAACCAATCAAGGTCAAAACCAGTTTGTTTAAGATTTCTTTTGTTGTTTCTTCTTCCATTCAGGTCACCCTACCCAGAATACCTGAAGTAACAATATGTCCCGGTGGAATTCGTGTGATCGACAAAGAGGTACAATAAAACATATGTTACGCGTTTGCAATGAAGCAGCTCACGCTCTGTGCTTCAGATAAAGGCCTTTTTTATTAATTAGTATTCCTATATAAAGCAAAAAAACGCATTTAATTCCTAGTTCTGGCATGAGGCGTTTGTGTTCTTTCCATGTATCATAGAGATTAGTAACCATGGAGCATTACTCTTCCTTGTCCATGACCCTCCTCTCCTAACCATGCTCACGCCATCTAGTGGCTGGAGGTGATATTCACCGCTCAATGCACTGCAAAGGAACTACTTTTCCCCTGGAGATCAAAGCAGAAAGCCTTACATAACTTTACATGTGTCCTGCCAAAGTTAGAACACAGAGGAGCGATCAGAGCTACATAGGTTGTAATGGCATCCCTGACTCCCAGGCGGTCACCAGGGAATTATGGGGTTGATATGCAGCCTGTGACTCCTTGAATCTGGTTCACATCATAACAGATTGTCCTTGCACCTACACTTATCTGGTGGCCACCAGCTTCTTGCCGGCTAATGGCACTATCACCTTCCTACAGCTAAAACAGGGACGCTAAGGGGAACAATTAGCGATCACTACTCTCCCCTTAGCATCTCCGTTTTACCTGTAGATTATGGGGCAGGTGCTGGGTCCAGCAGCCTGGCCCGTAGTGGCCAATAGAGTCCTGGATGCTCGGGGCAGTGTCGCTCTGTTCCCAGCTGCCAGAAGCGGCGGATCGGGGCACCGTTCTCACCGCAGGATGAGAGGCGAGTATTTGATTTTTTTGGGGAAGTTTACAGCTGCTGCTGATTCCGCAGAAGCTCTAAGCAAAGTAGCAAATTTTGTAGTTAGTGACAGCTCTTTGTAATTAGCGTTAGGACTTTGTGATCCTAATGCTAATTACTCTCTGCTAACTCCTTGCGCTCCCCATGTTAAGCATAGGGAGAGCAAAGTACAGCAAGCACGCGCTAAAGAGCTAATATCGATTCACTAATGGATTTTTTTTAACCCGTTAGTGATCGGAAGGTGACTTATGCGGCACTCTATCACCTCAATTAACCTAGCATTTATGGGAGTGCTAGCGCTAGCGTTAAGGAGGTGATAGTGCCTTAAGGGTTCTTTTTGATGACAATGTTCCTGGACATCTTGTCTTAGATGGTGGACGTTTTAATGGAAAAACCTTATTGTTCTCCACCTCATTGGAATCTGATCAGACATTTTTAATGGAGTGGAAGTTATTGTGGGGTTTTCTTGAAGGCTCTTGTTTACTGCCTTGTCCTTAGTTTTATGGATCACGAGGAGTAGAAGGCCAGCTGACTGCAGCCATCACACACAGCCTCCTCCATTCTAATGTTTTCATTCCATGATTTACACAGTCCCAGAGGTGGACTGAAAACTCTTTGGGCCCTGGGAATTAGCAGATCATGGGGTCCCCAAATTGTGCCAGCACAAACACAAGCAATGCCGATATGTACATTGTTGTTTTACAGAATGTCTCTAAAAATTAACATATAGTGCTGCTACACCACAACAGCCATTACCCACCCACTGTAGCTCTGGAGGCCCACTCTTAGGCCAGGGCCCTACTACCCTAACAGTCAGTCTGTCCCTGGACACACCTTCCAGATATTACCTTGATCAGTGGCGTCACTAGGGTTGGTGTCACCTGGTGCGGTAACTTATGGTGTCACCCCCCCCCCCCCGAGTTTTACGGATTTTTTTTTAAACTACTCTTACTCCTAAATCAGTACTCCCATATAACACTGAATGCTCATACACACAGCGCACATTACTGTGAGGTTTATTGCTGTGGAGCTCTCTCATATGCTCACACAAATTTTTGCCAACTGCCAGCAAGTACGATGCCTGTTTGAAGGCAGTGAAAGCACACATGGATATATTGCCCCCAGCAGCTCACCCAGGGATATATATTGCCCCCAGCTCACATATGGATATATTTCCCCAGTTCACAATTATATATTGCCCCCAGCAGCTCACCCATGGATATATTGCGTAATTGCGCCTCAGCTCACATATGGATATATTGCGCCTCAGCTCACATATGGATATATTGCGCCTCAGCTCACATATGGATATATTGCGCCTCAGCTCACATATGGATATATTGCCCCAGCTCACATATGGATATATTGCCCCAGACCAGCTCACACATGGATATATTGCCCCAGACCAGCTCACACATGGATATATTGCCCCAGACCAGCTCACACATGGATATTGCCCCAGCTCTCATGGATATGCCCCAGCACACATGGATACTGCCCCAAGCACACATGGATACTGCCCCAGCTCACATGGATATGCCCCAGCAGCTCTCATGGATTTTGCCCCAACTCCTCTCATGGATTTTGCCCCAGCTCCTCTCATGGATTTTGCCCCAGCTCCTCTCATGGATTTTGCCCCAGCTCCTCTCATGGATTTTGCCCCAGCTCCTCTCATGGATATACTGCCCCAGCTCCTCTCATGGATATACTGCCCCAGCTCCTCTCATGGATATACTGCCCCAGCTCCTCTCATGGCTATGCCCCCAGCTCCTCTCATTGATATGCCCCTGCTCATGGATATGCCCCAGCTCATGGATAATTCCCCAGCTCATGGATATGCCCCAGCTCATGGATAATGCTCCAGCTCATGGATAATGCCCCAGCTCATGGATTTGCCCCAGCTCATGGATACTGCCCCAGGACATGGATATGCCCCAGCACATGGATACTGCCCCAGCACATGGATACTGCCCCAGCTCGTGGATTTGCCTCAGCACATGGCTATTGCCCCAGCTCATGGCTATTGCCCCAGCTCATGGATTTGCCCCAGCAGCTCATGGATTTGCCCCAGCAGCTCATGGATTTGCCCCAGCAGCTCATGGATATGCCCCAGGCCCTAGCAGGTCACCTGGTGTGGGCCGCACCCCCCGCACCCACGTTATAATGCCCCTGACCTTGATACTGAAAGCAAAGACTTGCTTGAAATGTAAAACCAGGAACTTGCAGTTACACTTGGTGTAGCCATACTTCTCCACAGTCATATTGGAGGGATGTGCCGAATGGTACCTTGACTTGCTTCTACACAGTTGAAGGGTAGAGAGACGGTACCGATGGACTCCACAGCCGATATTGTGTGGTAGGCAAGTATATACCATTAGGTGTCTTGCACAAGGACACTTACTGGAGAGGTGCTCTGGCTGTGATCGAACCTGGGATTCCACAATTATAAAGTAGTGATTATCTGTGTTGGATGAGGATGTTACCTCTACTCCATCCAGCCAGTATTAAACATCATGAATGTGAAAAAATATAAATCATTTTGATACCTGGTTGTGTAAAATATAATGAATGTATGACACATACACAGGTAATCAAGGATAAAACCAGTTTGTTTGAGATTTATTTTATTGTCTTGTTTCAAATCAGTCGACCTGGAAAGTCTGAAGTAAAATATCAAGTAGAAGCTCAAAAAGGAGGAGGAGAGATGCACTCCTAATAAATAGACAAAAAAACACTCTATTAGTTGCTTGTGGGACCCAGAGCATGCCCAGGCTCCTAGCATACATACAGTAAAGGAGGAGGTCCAGGCACTCCACTTGGTCACACAGTGTAGCTTTATTTGAAAATTAACGGGATGCTCTACTCATACTGACCACCTTACAGTTATACAGTGCCCCCACCCAGCTCCACCCATCTGGAGATATTGCTGGGTGTCGGTGAAGTGGAGGAGCTTCCTCCACCCCACCCAGTGTCACCAACAGCCAGGATATTTTAATTTCCCAGATGCCATTCACCACGAGTTAAAATTAAACACAGTGAATGAGTCGATATGCTGTACGACTCGATCGCAGGGCTTAGCCTCCAGGTTGTGATCAGGCCCGAGATTTTTTCCTCCTTCACCTTTTAAAAAAGATGTGATGGCAAGCTATTACTATTATATCCTATATTATCCAGTTGCCAATATCAAGGTCATAATTCTGATTGTATGACTCCCATTTTACTTAAAAGCTATCCATATACTCAGAGATTAATATATACATCGAATACAATTCTATTTTTTTTATACCTCGCTCACTTGTTACCCAGTTACCAGCATCGTGTTTGCCACCATCAAGGCTTGCCGTTCCAATACGACACTTTGTTCTGTCTTTGCAGAAAAATGAACTGGATGTACATAATCTGAAGGCTGTTTTGAACGAAATTCTATCAAAGAGTAAGTGTAATAAGCTTTGACGTTATTGACATTTTTGAGCATTATGATGTGAAAACTTTATAGTAAATTAACCTAACCTTGATGGTTTAAGTATATCCAGTTGGACACATAATTAAAGCGCGGCAAAACAACAACACTACTGCTACCTTCCACAAAGCATTTTTTTCTCTCCTTTGGACTCAGTATCTCCATCACCGTATATACCACATGGTTCTATGAGGTGTCATCGGAAAGGTCAGAGTCTGGAGTATAAATACAACAATTTATTTTAAAAAATACTTTTTTTCCCCTTTGTTTCTCTAAAGCGGCACTATTGTCCACTTTTCAATTATAAAGTGAACAATGTGACTTCAATAATCCTCCATCTCATTTTTCTTAGTAGCAGCAGGTGTGGAGGTGATGACACAACTAATTTTTACGCATTGTTTCATCTAAAACACAAGCTGCCACACTGCTGCGAGTAGAGGTTTTGGCTAATTTTAATTACTATATCTCCTTTCTGTACACCCCAAAAAAGGCAAATGAAATGTCACTGGAAAGGAGAGAGCCTGGCCTTTCCAGTGATACCAAATATGACCATGTAAAAGGTAAAATATAAATGTAATGAATAATAAGATAAATATATAAAATTGTAAAAACAAATTAAATGCAAACGTTTACATTTTTAAAAGTTACCCTTTTCTAATTTATTTTCTGTTCTATGGCAGTGGCATTATATACTTTTACTTATAATGCAAACTATTCTTCTGCAATAACTCACCTACCTATTTTGGCAGCAAATGTGTAAGTGCTAGCACAGTGCGTTATTACACTTTGTGTCATCTACAGTGCCAATCACTACACCACTGCGAGCAGAGGTGGAGGGACTTTGGACCCCTGTATCTTCATTCTTTACACCCCACATGGTCATGTGAGGTGTCATTGTAATTTGTAAAGGACAGAGTCTGTGTTTTCCAAAGATGCGAAACAGAACAATATAAAATTTAATAAAAAAATAAATAAAAAAATGAAAACCCCTTTTTTTGTTCTACTAAGGCAGCAGCATTGTCTATTTTCTCCGTATAAAAGAAGCATTGCTACTGCCATTACTGACCTAATTTTCCCCACCAGAAGCAATTTCAGTGTTTTATACATAATCAATAGGAGAAGGAAAAAACCCCCAAGAAGAGGGTTTAAAAGACTGACAATTAATTTTATTAAATACAACACTGAAACAATTAAGTCTAATAAAAAAATGTAACTGTATAAATGAACTTAACCTGCTCTTGGTGGAAATATAAATTCCCAATAACTTGTTATCCAATGGATATATAATTCGATAGGAAATTTGATATAAAGAGGTGTAACAAATTAGTATTCCAAAGATACTTCCTATAATTCCTATAGTTTTGTAAGATCTTTAATTAAAATGCGATTCGGTTTTGAGCCGCAATTATTTTTTTAGACATAATCCTATTATTCATAAAAGGCAATGAACCAGATTGCAAGCGATACATCTTCGGTTAAAATTGCATATTTTCTTGGATTTTCCGAAATCTATAATCCTGTAAATTATTGAAATTTGCATTAAATCTGCACTTTTTAGAAATTTTTGATATAGCATTCTAATAAGACACAACATATACACATACAATGATATATTTTGAATCTCCTGAGGCTGCTGAAAAAGGATAAATAATTTGTCTGGGTCGTACAATAAAAATTGGCTTCAAAACATATTTAAACATGATGAGCAAAAAGTGGTTAAAATGGGCCGAGTCATCACAAGAGGGTGAAATATTAGCAACGAAACAGTTAATTAGCTAATAATACCTCTTTTTTTCTGCAGGATGTGATATCAAATCAGAAGGACTCAGTCTGACCACATGCAGAGAAATTATCAATCTCTTTGATGTATCCTTTTTTTCTATGCAGAATTATTTGGAGTAACGGTCTCCGAATCAATGCTTTGTGTTTCGCTGCAATTCGCTGCATTTCAGCAATTCCATTTGAAAATACGGTGAATTCACGATTTGGCTAATGCTCATCGTATTTTCCCAGAATTGGAGTCGCAGTTACCGAATGTCAGCAAAAACAGCCGAATTGAGTCTAATTATAATTGGCTAATTCCGCCGAACTGCCCAAAAATAAAAAATGGAATACTCCCATTCTCCTAATAGGAGAATAAATCAATATGTGTCCAAATAATAAAAAGGGTCCTTTCCTTTAAAAAAATAAAATAAAAAGCAGACCTTTACAAAATAAAAAAAGAAGAAAAACAAAAATGTCATCTAAAAAATACAAGTAAAACAAAAAAGGTGTTCTAAAAAATAAAAAGGGTTTTTGTGAAGAATAAAAACAAAAGGTCTTTAAAAAAAAATGTAAAAATTTTATTTTTACATTGAATCCTATGGGATTCGCCTGTTAAAAACCTGTCGAATTGAAGCACCACAAATCAGGGCATTTCAGTGCAGTTTGGCGTTCTGTGAATAGAAGTCATGATATTCTTCTATGAGGCAATTTCGGTGCCGCCGAATTGCACCGTATTTTACTGTCATTTCTTCTGTATCTGGTGAATTGACTGCTTGGTGAATAGACGAGTTGGCCCGAAATTGCACCTCCCTCACATTTTCATCTAGTTTTTATTAGTCGACAAAAATGACAGCAGATTTTTGTCATTGTTTTAGTCATCATGGCTTAGTTTAGTTTTAGTCACAAAATAAATTTAGTTGACGAAAGAGGTTATTGAGAGAGCACAGAAATGTCGCTGTCATTTCGTGCTCTCTCGTTCCCTGCACTTCAGGGAATCAAATTCCCCGACCCTGCAGTGAATTCAGTATTTGCCAGACGGTCCACGAAGTGCAGGGAAAAGCAAAACCCCCGATTGGAAAAAAAAAAGCTGCAAAACCGCAACATTATCGGATATCGCTACATTATCCGATAATCTGCCAGGAACCCGCAGAAATTTTCGGATCAGGTCCGATCCGTTAAGATGCCGCAAACTCGCTGAACGCGCCTGGAAAAAGCCGACGATCCACCGAACACAGCACCGATCAGTCGCTGGAAAAAGCCGACAAGCCAACAACCAACAAAATTATTGAAAGTGTCAAAATTGAAACACTGTTTGCAAAAAAACTACTGGACAAAAATGTCTGGAATTAACATATAAGATCCTATGAATGATAATAAAAAGGTCTGTTACAAAAAACATTATTTAAAAAACATATATATATTTTGGTGTGAAAATCCCAAAAAAATGCAAAATCATCCTTAAAAAATCCTTTTTGCTGCAGATTAAAAGAATAAACGGTTTATTAGATATTGAATAAAAATGGGAATATTTTTAACATTGAAGCCTATGGGAGTCGCCTGAATAAACCTGCCGAATGAAACCACCGCACAGCAGGGCATTTCACTGACATTTCTCTGCTGTTCGGTGTCTGTGAATAGATTAACCATTGCTTCTCTATGGGAGATTTCACTGCTGTCGAACAGGCACCGTATTTGCTGGCAATTTGCCAAATTTGGCAAACTGCCTGCTCTCTTAATAGCCAAATGGCTACGAAATTGTACCGTACGGGGAAATTCCCTGATCGGTGCAATTTTGGGTCCAGATCAGCTCTCTCTGAATAACCCTGGAGGTTTTTGACGATCATTATTAGGCTAGGGTCAGACGAACGCATTTTTTGCGTTTTCCGTGAAAAAGTGCGTTCGAACGAATGGACGTATTTTTTTTCACGGAATACGCGATAGCAGTCATACGATGCGCATTTTCGTCCGTGATTTTGTACGGATCATTAATAAAACACTTTTTGCGTCTGGACATGATGTTGGCCGGACATTAGCAGCGTCTGACGTCTCCTAATCACGCACACACGCCGCTATGCGGACGCAGCGCACTCTGTATGTCAGTAGCGGTTTGACGTTCTAGAAAAACCTGCGTTCGTTTGCCACTTGCGTTGCGCGGCCGCACTTTCGTGCGGCCGTTCTTCGTATGTTCCCCGGCATTGGACGTCATTTGCTGCTAGCACGGCCGTGATTTCGTGCAGTTAAACGCACGTTAAAAATGCTTTCGTCTGACCTTAGCCTTAGTCTTTGCAAGTTTTATATTTTCTTCAAAACTAACAAAGTCCTACTGATACTGATACAGATGTACCATTCGGTAATGAAGCAAATAAACAAGTGGACTTCATAAAGAGCTCAATCGTCCTACAACGCATCAACTCAAATCTATCTTTACCATAAATCTCATGCGCAAAACTACTGTATATTCCTAGAACAATTCTGATAATTCCAACTGGTAGATGGGTTTTATATGTTTTTCTGTACTCCATATCTCAGAGAGGACATTCCCTTGATACCAACAAGGCAAAGTTGCCACCATTAAAGTCTCATCCACTCAACGAATGAACCTATTTCTGATAGTTGTGAGCTCATTAATGTTGTGTATGCAAATTAAATAAATGAGCTATTGGCCAATGAAATTCATCAAACATGGTCCAAGTTAAGACTCAACCCACCTGAAGGAGATTTGGTTTGATGTTGGCAGGTGGGCTTGAGTACTGTAATGTCAATTTTTATAGACTAAAAAAGTCTCAGATTTTATTTGTTGTTATTTGGAATTTTGAACACACATGATATGTGACATATGACACATGACTTGGTTAAGTCATAATAAACTATAAGACAAGCAAATGCCTGAGCCCCCAACTGTCTGAAATAGGAAGGCAAATCAAATCCCTTAATTCTAAGCAAGATGTTGTGTCCCCCATTCCTCATGACTTGAGTGGGTGGGAGGGGGGATGCGGGAGTCTCTCAGTTTCTATGTCCATGCCAGCAGGATTTTAGTCTTCACCATGAGGTTATGGCACACTTGGAAGTCAGCAATGTAAACCCATGAAGAGAGTTGCCTTAATCAAACACTGTACAGATGGACAGAACTGGAACCCTGAGTGTTGAAGAGTTCAAGGTTCTTTGGAAGACTTTAGAAGAGCATATGGTAAAAGCTCTACGTGTTCGCAAGTTTGTTTGGGGTCTGTGCTCGTTATCCATGTATAACAGACTGTCACGTCTCGGCCTTGCCCCCTGGTGATGAAGGGTCTTCATGTTTGTTTTTCCCCTATGGTGTGTCTGGCTGTGCTGTTTAGGGCTGATCTGGGGCTCTGTTGTGATCTCCTGGTCTGGGGTCACATGGCCCAATCACACAGACCCACTCCCTATATATTCCCAGCAGCACAGAGCCTCATTGACTGTTTGTGGAGTTTGATGGTGGTTCTGTCTGGTTCGTGTTTCCTGAGTTGCTGCAAAGCATTCCTGTTAAAGCCGAGGTCAGAACCAGAAAACACTTGATTTTTGACTATCCCTTCTACTCCCCCATGGTACCGTATATTTCTGATCTGTTGCCAACCTCTGCCTGATTGACGATTCTTGTATGTTTCATGTTTTATGTACCTTGTCTGTCTTAGTTTAGTATATTATTCAGAGGCCGCTTATAAGGACCTCTTTTAGTATAGTCTGATTTGTTTACTGTCCTTCAGCCTGCTCACTTCACGGATTGTCAAGTGTATCTTTGTGTTTCTCCGACTGCCCTGCAGCCTGCTCAATTCACGGATTTGCAGGCGTATCATTGTGTTTCTGAGTGTCCTAAGTTGTCTGTCGGTCTTGAAGCCTTCAGAGCTTAGTGGCAATTCTGTTGTTTTTTGGTGCTCCTTGGTTTTGGAGAAATCCGTCTGTCCTTGTGTCCAGTCAGTTACTCACCTGCCTTAAGGGCTTCATCTCCTGTTCCAAGCCACCACGATGGCCCAAGCAGGGGCTAACTGTTACACAGACGATAAGAAGTTATTGTTCTTTACTGACTGTGGCAAAAGCTTTCTGAACGCATGATATTTCAACCCATTCGTACTTTCTTGTAATTTTCAAATACTGGACATTTCAACCTAGAAAACAATTAGTATAGTACAAGAACGAATCAATAAGTACAGTATAATAATTAATTACTAAACCTAATGTAATAACTAATATTAATTAGCACTTGTACTATGCTTAAGTATGGTATAATAACTAATTAATAAACCTAATGTAATAACTAATAAGCATAGTACAAGTACTAATTAATAAGCACGGTATAATAACTAATTAGCTTAGAACAAGAACTAATTAGCAAGCATAGTATAATACCTAATTAATAATAGTATGAAAGCTAATTAATAAGCATAGTAATAGCTAATTAATAAGCATAGAATAATAACTAGTTAATATGCATAATGCAAGACAGTAATTAATAAACAAAGTGCAATAACTAATTACTAAGCACAAGAGCTAACAGCTAATTACTAAGCCTAGCACACAAACTAATAAGCATAGTATAATAACTAATAATAGTACAAAAGAAAATTCATAAGCAAAGCAATATCTAATTAATAAGCACAGTGCAAGAGTTAAATATAAGCATAGTATAATAACTAATTACTAATAAAATGAAATAACTAATAAACATAGTGCAAGAGCTAATTAATAAGCAGAGAATAATACCTAATTAATAAACAGTGTAATAACTGGTTAATAAGCAGAGAATAATACCTAATTAATAAACAGTGTAATAACTGGTTAATAAGCAGAGAATAATATCTAATTAATAAACATAATGTAATAACTAATAAGCAGAGAATAATACCTAATTAATAAACAGTGTAATAACTAATTAATAAGCAGAGAATAATATCTAATTAATAAACATAATGTAATAACTAATAAGCAGAGAATAATACCTAATTAATAAACAGTGTAATAACTGGTTAATAAGCAGAGAATAATATCTAATTAATAAACATAATGTAATAACTAATTAATAAGCAGAGAATAATACCTAATTAATAAACAGTGTAATAACTAATTAATAAGCAGAGAATAATATCTAATTAATAAACATAATGTAATAACTAATAAGCAGAGAATAATACCTAATTAATAAACAGTGTAATAACTGGTTAATAAGCAGAGAATAATACCTAATTAATAAACAGTGTAATAACTAATTAATAAGCAGAGAATAATATCTAATTAATAAACATAATGTAATAACTAATAAGCAGAGAATAATACCTACTTAATAAACAGTGTAATAACTAGTTAATAAGCAGAGAAATTTACCCAATTAATAAACATAATGTAATAACTAATAAGCAGAGAAATATACCCAATTAATAAACATAATGTAATAACTAATTAATAAGCATAATATATTAACTAATTAATAAACGTAGCACAATAACCATTAGGCATTAAGCGTTACTGATAATATATAATTTGGATAGAAATTGATTTTGCTTTCTGTGAATGTAAGAAGCTCAGGATTGGACACTGTGCTTAATGTGATCCCTCTTTCCATCTCTCTCCCCCTCCCTAATATCTTCACAATCTGTATGTGTTAATCTGTATGTGTTAATCTGTATGTGTTAATCTGTATGTGTTAATCTGTATGTGTTATTCTGTATGTGTTATTCTGTATGTGTTAATCTGTATGTATTATTCTGTATTTATTAATCTCTATGTATTATTCTGTATGTGTTAATCTGTATGTATTATTCTGTATTTATTAATCTGTATGTATTAATCTGTATGTATTATTCTGTATTTATTAATCTGTATGTAGTAATCTGTATGTATTATGCACTAGGAAATCTTTAAAGCAATGGACGCCGACTGCTCAGGATCTATGGATGCTTTTGAAATGCGAAGGGCACTGGGAAAAGCAGGTGACTGGCAGCTCCATGTTATCTTTGTCTCAGGAGATAATCATTCTCACCTGTTTCCTGATGCAGTTTGCTGGCCTATATCAATAGAACGTGATTGCGTCAATTACTAAACTCTAGTGCCATTCTCCAGCAACCAGTCGCATGAACTCACTAAACGTCTGGCCAATTTATGCTATTATTATTATACCCATTCTTCGTGTAAATCATCCAGGTAATGTGAGGACGTTCTCATACAGATCTATTCACTAAAGGGTGAAGTCAGGAGAATTTGCAGGAAAGTGAAAATTCTAGGTTAAAACGGCCAAACCAGACAATTTCTCCCATTTATCTCACTTTCCAAATCGGCTATTTGGTCTATTATTATTATTATTTTATATATATAGCGCCATCATATTCTGCAGCGCTGAACAATGGGCACGATATATAGACAGGGTTGCAATACATTGAGACTGAACAACATTTTGATTAACCAGGAGAAAAAATGTCATCTGCGCTTATTCCCATTATACCGTGTGAAACAAAACGCAATTAGAGGCAATTAGAGGCCTCTAATTGCGTTTTGTTTCATACGGTATAATGGGAATAAGCGCAGATGACATTTTTTCTCTTTGTTATGTTTTATACATGTTGCTGGGCTGGATACACTTGGTGGTTGCAGCCGCCCCATCGGGGAATAGGTGCGACCCCACCCCTCCTGTATTTTTATTAACCAGTCCAGGTGGAAACTATTCCTGTGGGAACTTGCAATCTAGAAGGGTTGGGGGTAGAAACTAGAGATGTGCATTCATTTCGGAAAAATTCTGAATTTGTAACGAAATTTGATAATTCGTAGTTCGGAAGTACTTCCGAATAACAAATCGATACGATACGAATTCGAAACGAAACGGTATATAACGAATTTATTTCGTTTTACACTGTCATCATCATAAAAGAAAAATTGGAATAATTGATATCATCTATCAAATTGATCTTAAGTTAAAATACAAGTAATAGTCAGCAAAGGACTTTATGAAACAAATTAAATTTGTTTCACTGTTTAAATTTACTCAAATACTAAATCTGTGACACAGCTTAAAATTTAACCCTAGCCTTTCTTTTAACAGCAAAATTTGATTAATTGGAGTTTTATTTAGTGATCCAAAATTTGAATTAATACCAACTATCGAATTGATATATGAGATTCTAATTGATTCGAAATTTCAAATCGATTTGAAAATTTTGAATCGATCCAAAACTAAACGAAACACGAAACAAATTACGAAAACAAAATTATATAAAAACGTAGCGAAGACTGCACGGGTAAAAGTCAATGGTGCATTGTCAGTGCCCTTTTCTATCGCAAGTGGCACCCAACAAGGCTGCCCGGAATCGCCCCTACTTTTTGCTCTTACAATGGAACCGCTATTGACATCTATACGGGCTAATGCTAACATTACGGGTTTCAAGGGGAAAAAAAAGATACTCACAAATTATCAGCCTATGCGGACGATCTTTAATTTTTGATCACGCAACCACTCAGATCACTATCAGCCTTAACAACTGAACTTCAAGCTTACGGTAAATTGTCAGGATTTAAAATGAATGCAGATAAATCTGAATTCTTAATTATCTCTCTCTCGGCTGCGCAGACATTGCAGAGCCAGCAATTATATCCTTATCGATGGTGCATACAACAAATGAAATATCTTGGGATCTGGCTGACGGCTGATGCGTCGCGGTTATATGACATAAATTTTTACGACTTTGTTCGCGTCTGTAACGAACGACCTAAAAATTTGGAAGACGAAAACCCTATCATGAATTGGTAGAATAAATGTTATAAAAATGAATGTCCTTCCCAGACTACTGTATCTTTTTCAGGCAATAACGATTCTTCTCCCGAGTGTATTCTTCCGCTCACTACAGTCAACCCTGACTAGATTCATCTGGCCCAGTCGAAACGCATGCCTTCAATACCGCTCTCTGAACTTCCCTAAACTGGAGGGCGGATTAGCACTCCCAAATCTGACTTGGTATTACTATGCCACGCACATAACGAGGATCCTTGACTGGATGTCGTTCGGAGGAACTGCGAGAGGATTAGACCTGGAAGAGGCTACAGCTGGAACTCCATTATGGTCGTTACCGTGGATTGCATGTAATGATGGAATGCTTCAAATGTTGACGCATTCTCCACCTCATGCCACACTCATAATCTGGCATAGAATCCGATGTCGATATGCCTTATCCTCGCCGCCGTCGCCTCTTCTACCCCTGAATCATAACTCGCGTCTCCCAAGCGGTGTTCGACCATCCTTAAGACGCAGGTTTACAGCAACTGACTGTCTCCAAGCCCATCACGTTTTCCGTGAGGGTCAATTTATAGACTTATCGGATTTAGGTGACGCAGCTTCACTTTCCTTTGCAGACTTGTTTAACTATCACCAGGTCCAACGTTATTTACACAATGTACCGGGAAATGCCAGCCTGATTAGACCACTTACATCTTTTGAGAGTTTCTGTAATATGGGACTCCAATTGGATCACAGTATCTCGACCTTTTACAAGCTGATTCAAAAGCTGGATGGCCGTGAACCGGCCTTCATGGGTAGATGGGAAAGGGAACTACAGTTCCCGATCACCTCGGATCAATGGCAACTGACCTTGTCGCTTACTCATAAAGGCTCCCGCATTTGTGCTCTCTCCGAAACGTCTTATAAACTAATCTCCTTTTGGTACAGGTCCCCACTGTTACTTTCGAAAATAACGCTCATAAGTGATCCGGGATGTTGGAGGAACTGCACCCAAGTAGGGACATACCTACATATCAGGTGGGATTGCCCGATTATTCAGAAATACTGGAAGATGATTGCATCTTTGATACATATCTTGACTGACATCACTCTCCCTCTTCGAACAAAATTTTGTTTGCTATTTCACATTGACCTTTCTTTGAAACAACTTAAACAATCTCTGCTATTGCGCCTTTTGTTAGGGGCTCGAGCTATGATTCCCAAGTTGTGGAGAACCCCACGGCTCCCTACTGTGATTGAACTTGTAGACAAAATGAATGATATCAAGGCAGCGGAGGAACTGTTGATTTCCTCGTATGAAATGAGACAAAAGTTTATGAACACTTGGTTCTATTGGAATCAAGCTTCATCCTCGGACACATATAGGTCTTTACGCGCAGACTGGGGAAAAAGTTCAGATAGTCTTGATGGGTCTCCTGGGGGGAATCTGGCATCCTGGGGGATGGACTAACATCCATGGCTTGGCTCATATGACTTAAATTATTCCCTCCTTTTCCCGTTTCCCTCACCACCCTTCCTAATGACACTCATGTGTTCTTTCTTTGCCCTCACCCCCTCCTTCCCCTTCTCTCTTTCTCTTCTCTTACTATTGTTGTCAATTCTGGATTATTGTACTTTCTCCTCTACTACCGATTACTTTATTTTTGAATATCATTATCAGGGTATTACCCCTGATGGGCAACTGTTATGCCTATTGTGGGCCACATTTAACAATATAAAGCATTCATGTATGACCAGCTTGTGGATCAAGATGGTCTATATCTCCTCAATTTCATTTCCGGATATCACGAGGATAATCACATGAAACCGATTGGAGATTTATTCCTTTGCACACTCTCTTGGGAATCTGAATGATCTGTGGCTTCCATTTGTCTTATTAGTTGCTATTGCGTTACAAATTGTTTTTGGTGCACCATGCTTTATGTCAGGTGCATTTTTGTATTATGTATATTTCTTGATTATAATAAAACCTTTTGAATGCAAAAAAAGTAACGAAACTAAGCTAAACAAATTTCTCAGCCATGTAGAAACAGGAGGAGAGGACTGCAAGGTGAGAGTGATGGACTGTAAGGTGAGAATGATGGGCTGCAAGGTGAGAGTGATGGACTGCAAGGTGAGAGTGATGGACTGCAAGGTGAGAGTGATGGACTACAAGGTGAGAGTAATGGACTGCAAGGTGAGAGTGATGGACTGCAAGGTGAGAGTGAGGGGCTGCAAGGTGAGAGTGAGGGGCTGCAAGGTGAGAGTGATAGGCTGCAAGGTGAGGATGATGGACTGCAAGGTGAGAGTGATGGACTGCAAGGTGAGAGTGATGGACTGCAAGGTGAGAGTGATGGGCTGCAAGGTGAGAGTGATGGACTGGTTTGGGCAGTGGAGTGTATCAGTGAGTCGGGTGGCCGGCTTGCCTGAATAGGAATGTCTTAAGGGAGCGTTTGAAGGAAGGGAAACTAGGGGAAAGTCTGACTGTACGAGGGAGAGTGTTCCAGAGGATGGGGGCTGTGCATGAGAAATCCTGCAGTCTATCATCGGAAAAGGTGATGAACGGAGAAGTTAGGCACAGGTCACTGTTGGATTTTAGAGAGTGGGCTGGGGTGTATTTGGTGATTAGTGAGGAAAGGTAGTGGGGAGCTGAGTTAGTGAGAGCTTTGTAGGTCAGGGTGAGGATTTCGAATTTAATTCTGCAGTGGATGGGGAGTCAGTGAAGGGACTCACAGAGAGGAGCGGCAGAGACAGAGCGGCGGGTGAGGTGAATTAGCCTGGCGGAGTCATTCAAAATGGATTGTAGTGCGGTGAGGCGGGGAGAGGGAGGCCTAGATTGTCTAGATTGTTCTCTTCTCCTGCCAGTTCTCCTAACTGCACCCTTTAGTGAATAGACCTGAAAGTGTTTAGCATTCTACAAATTTTACAAATCTCACCCAGTTGCACTCCTTGTTTGTTTTTTCTTGAAAAGGCTTCCGCTTGGGCAACAATGTTCTTGAAGTCATCGTGCAGAAATACGCCTCGTCTGATTTAACCATTCAGTTTGATGACTTCATCGCCTGCGTGATGCGGCTTCAGACCTTGTTCAGTGAGTAACTTACATCTGGTGTTTCCAGTTTATTGTGCTTGATGGTTGGCGACTCTTCTGGGATAGGGTCATGATATAAAAAATATCTCTACAGGTATCAATATTTAGAATGGGGATAATGTATATATTACTTCTAAACCAGGACTGCGAATTATACCTCTATGTATGTATTTTAAGTTTTAAATTACTTTTATTTATTATTACACAATCTATTTATCCACATGATGAGTCCCATTTTACATATATTATCATCACTCCCATTGTTATACTTTGTAGTCGTTTTTGGCTTCTGTATCCTTACTCTGTTACATTTATATTGAATGTCAGACATGGGGCCTCACCTCTATCCAAAGGTCAGGCCATCCCTTCCAATTATTTAATTCCAGGGTCAGGCCATCCCCTTAAATCCAGTTGACCCATCTGAAGGTCAAGCAATCCCTTCCATTCGAAGGTCATGCCACCCCCTCTGGGTCTTGCATTCCATCCAAAATTCAGTTTGCCCATCCATTCGAAGGTCAGGCCTTCCTATCTGCCAACAGTTAGGCCATCCCCTCAAAGCAACTCATTCCACATGAGGGTCAGACCATCCCCTCTGCTGGGAGTCAGGCCATCCCCTCAAAGCCATTCATGTCACCAACAGGTGACTTTTCGTTCTCTTCAATTCGGTTCGATGTGGCGATCCCATTTCGGCAACCCTGCAGTGTATTCAGCAAGCACCACAGGGCCGCCAAAATGCAGGCAAAAGTCGCCGAAAACCCGCCGAAAACTCACCGCAAAATGAGGGCGAATGCACACCAAAACCCGCAAAAACATCTGGATTAACCCGCCGAAAACACCGGAAAAACCCGAGCAGGAGCCGATCACACGCAGCGCAGCTGCTGGAAAAAGCCGACACCGCAGACGAATGCAGGGAATAAATTAGAAAAACAGTTTGCTTGAATGTTTGAAAAGTGAAACGCTGTTTGCAAAGAAACTACTGAGCGAAAATGTCTGAAATTCACATATGATCCAATGAATGATAATAAAAAGGGCTGTTACAGAAAAAATAAGTAAAGTTAAAAAAATAAATAAATAAAAAATCCGATTTTTTTTTAAAAAGAAAAATCGCGAAAAAAGCTTAAAATATCCTAAAAAAATCTATAAATAAAGAGACTCTTTATTGCAGAATATTATAATGAATGGTTTATTAGATATTGAATTAAAACTTTAAAAAAAGTCTATGGGATTCGCCTGAATAAATCTGCCGCGTGAAGCCACCGAATGGCAGGGCAATTCAGCAACTTTTCACTGCTGGCTTTTGCTCTCTGAATAGCCGAAGCATTGCTTCTCTTATGGGGATTCACTGCCCTCGAACAGGCAATGAACAGGTACCGTATGTGCAGGCAATTCGCCAGGATTTGGCAAATTGCCTGCCCTCTGGATAGCCAAATGGCCAAGAAAGTTAATCGAACGCTGATTTTCAGCGTTCGATTCCCTTTCGGCAGCCATTCGGATCTCTTTAAATAACCCTGCAAGAGTTCAGGCAATCCCCTCCCCTGAGTGTCAGGCAATCCCCTCAATGCTACTCATTCCACATGAGGGTCAGGCCATCCTATCTGCTGAGAGTCAGGCCATCTCCTCAAAGCTACTCATTCCACATGAGGGTCAGGCCATCCCCTCTGCTGAGAGTCAGGCCATCCCCTCAATGCTACTCATTCCACGTGAGGGTCAGGCCATCCTATCTGCTGAGAGTCAGGCCTTCCCCTCAAAGCTACTCATTCCACATGAGGGTCAGGCCATCCTATCTGCTGAGAGTCAGGCCATCTCCTCTAAGCGACTCATTCCACATGAGGGTCAAGCCATCCCCTCTGCTGAGAGTCAGGCCATCCCCTCAAAGCTACTCATTCCACATGAGGGTCAGGCCATCCTATCTGCTGAGAGTCAGGCAATCCCATCAAAGCTACTCATTCCACATGAGGGTCAGGCCATCCCCTCTGCTGAGAGTCAGGGCCTCCCCTCAAAGCTACTCATTCCACATGAGGGTCAGGCCATCCCCTCTGCTGAGAGTCAGGCCATCCCCTCAATGCTACTCATTCCACATGAGGGTCAGGCCATCCTATCTGCTGAGAGTCAGGGCCTCCCCTCAAAGCTACTCATTCCACATGAGGGTCAGGGCAGGCCATCCCCTCCACTGAGTGTCAGGCCATCTCCTCTAAGCTACTCATTCCACATGAGGGTCAGATCATCTCCTCAAAGCCATTCATTGCACCAAGAGTCAGGCAATCCCCTACATTCAAAGGTCAAACAATGCCCTCAAGCCCACTCATTCTACACAATACAAAATTTTACAATTTAAAGAAACATATTGCTACCTTAACCCCTACACTACCAAGGGATTTTCTAAACATCCACGTTCAGGAACCAGTGTTTTTTGTTTTTTTTAAATAATTTTCAAATTATACTGTAAGAAATATTTGGGAATACTTACTGTAATAACCTATTTGGCAGGTGGATGTCTGACATCTACTGGCCAAAAGGAGTTACTGCACGTAGAACTGCAGCCTCTGTCTCCATATCAGTTACGGAGTGCCCGATATGTTAGGAAATTCCTTAGCCATTTTTAACCAGTTTTAGCACCTTGGGCATTATGCCACAGAGCTAATACTTTGGGGGCAACTTCTGGAGCCCAAAAGCAAACAAAATTAGTTTGCACCAAACTAATTTCATGTGCTATGACACAGCCCAGCCGCAGATCGTGTTAATAACCAAACTTTTCAGCTTCACAGTTCATTGTTTAGTTAACAGACCCAGAGGCGGCTCTATAATTAGGCAAAATAGGCAGTTGCCTAAGGCCTCGCTATATACAGTCAGGTCCAGAAATATTGGGACATCGACACAATTCTAACATCTTTGGCTCTATACACCACCACAATGGAGTTGGAATGAAACAAACACAATGTGCTTTAACTGCAGACTGTCAGCTTTAATTTGAGGGTATGTACATCCAACTCAGGTGAACGGTGTAGGACTTACAGCAGTTTGCAGATGTGCCTCCCACTTGTTAAGGGACCAAAGGTAATGGGACAGAATAATAATCATAAATCAATCTTTCCTTTCTTAATACTTGGTTGCAAATCCTTTGCAGTCAATCACAGCCTGAAGTCTGGAACGCATAGACATCACCAGACGCTGGGTTTCATCCCTGGTGATGCTCTGCCAGGCCTCTACTGCAACTGTCTTCAGTTCCTGCTTGTTCCTGGGGCATTTTCCCTTCAGTTTTGTCTTCAGCAAGTGAAATGCATGCTCCATGGGATTCAGGTCAGATGATTGACTTGGCCATTGCATAACATTCCACTTCTGTCCCTTCAAAAACTCTTTGGTTGCTTTTGCAGTATGCTTTGAGTCATTGTCCATCTGCACTGTGAAGCGCCGTCCAATGAGTTCTGCAGCATTTGGCTGAATGTGAGCAGATAATATTGCCCGAAACACTTGAGAATTCATCCTGCTGCTTTTGTCAGCAGTCACATCATCAATAAATACAAGAGAACCAGTTCCATTGGCAGCCATACATGCCCACGCCATGACACTACCACCACCATGATTCACTGATGAGGTGGTATGCTTAGATCATGAGCAGTTCCTTTCCTTCTCAATACTCTTTTCTTCCCATCACTCTGGTACAAGTTGATCTTGGTCTCATCTGTCCATAGGATCTTGTTGCAGAACTGTGAAGGCTTTGTTAGGTGTTGTTTGGCAAACTCTAATCTGGCCTTCCTGTTTTTGAGGCTCACCAATGGTTTACATCTTGTGGTGAACCCTCTGTATTCACTCTGGTGAAGTCTTCTCTTGATTGTTGACTTTGACACACATACACCTACCTCCTGGAGAGTGTTCTTGATCTGGCCAACTGTTGTGAAGGGTGTTTTCTTCACCAGGGAAAGAATTCTTCGGTCATCCACCACAGATGTTTTCCGTGGTCTCCGGGTCTTTTGGTGTTGCTGAGCTCACGGTGCGTTCCTTCTTTTTGAGAATATTCCAAACAGTTGTTTTGGCCACGCCTAATGTTCTTGCCATCTCTCTGATGGGTTTGTTTAGTTTCTTCAGCCTAATGATGGCTTGCTTCACTGATAGTGACATGGATCTCATCTTGAGAGTTGACAGCAACAGATTCCAAATGCAAATAGCACACTTGAAATGAACTCTGGGCCTTTTATCTGCACATTGTAATTGGGGTAATGAGGGAATATCACACACCTGGCCATGGAACAGCTGAGAAGCCAATTGTCCCATTACCTTTGGTCCCTTAACAAATGGGAGGCACATCTGCAAACTGCTGTAAATCCTACACCGTTCACCTGAGTTGGATGTACATACCCTCAAATTAAAGCTGACAGTCTGCAGTTAAAGCATATTGTGTTTATTTCATTCCAACTCCATTGTGGTGGTGTATAGAGCCAAAGATGTTAGATTTGTGTCGAAGTCCCAATATTTCTGGACCTGACTGTAAGCCTTATATGATGGATTTTTTTTTGTAATGGCAATGTGCACATGGCATTACATACAAATATTCTCCTATATTCATATACTATCATCTACACATCCCTCCTAGATTGTGAGTTCCTATGGGAATAGGGCCTCATCTCCTCCTGTACTGTTTGTCAAATGTTGTTCATTGTATTGTACCCTGTCTATACTGTGCTTATTGTACAGCGCTGCGGAATATGCTGGCGCTTTATAAATGAATAATAATAATAATAATACACAGAGTACTTGTTTTTTTTAAATGTATTGGGTCAATCTCTCTCTTTTTTATATTAAAAGGGGTCTCACAGAGCCTCGACTAAGGCTTTACTAATGCTAGGGCCTTCTCAGAATAGACCTCCGATTAATAGTAAATTTCCATTTATTTGCGCAAATTCTTTAACATTGCCATTTATTGTTACAGAAATGTTTAACCTCCTGGACACCAACCAGAGCGGATTCATCACTCTGTCTCTGGCTGAGGTAAGGAATCTTTTTTCCATCAGTAAAATTTTTAACCCTTCACTACCAAGTGATTTTCCAAAAATCCACTGCCAGAAACCAGGTGATTTTTGGAAAATTATAATTAAGTATGAAGTATGAAATATTTGTGAATATTCCCAATGTATTCCTTACTGTAATAACCTATTTGGCAAGGAGACATCGCCATCTGCTGGCCAAAAGAAGTCACTGTAGGTAGAACTGCAGCTTGTGTCTCCCTCCGTGTTGGTTGGGGAACGCCTGATATGTCAGGGGACATTCCCTAGCCTATTTTAACCAGTTTTAGCACATTGGGCATTATGCCCATAAGGCTTAAACTTTGAGGGCACCTTCTGGAGCCCAAAAGTGTCAAAATTCATTTGCACCAAAAAAATTTCATTTGCAATCACACAGCATAGTCCCAGATCGTGTTAACACGATCTCGGGCTCCTGTGTCAGCTACCTCTGATCCTGCATACAGAATCACGGTAGTGAAGAGGTTAATTACTGACTATGTAGTGATATTTAAAACCCACATTTCCATTTTACCATATTTGCGTTTTATCAGTGTCAGGGGTTTTAAATCACCTTTTCTTTCCTCGTAGTGGCTGTGTGTCGCGCTGCCCTAAAGCCGGACAACAAAGACGACCAACAACATCGACTAACACAGCATTTACTAACGTGATCAAAAAATGATCAACAGCTTCCAATCCTTGAATTCCCCCCTCCCCCGCTATAACATGCAATGAAAATTCTGAGATGGAGAGTGGAAATAAAATGTTTCCCATCAATGTGCAAACGTATGGATTTACAATGTAATTGTGTCTGGTGAATTATCGGAAGATACCAGAGATGTGATATGCATTTTTATAACTCCTCCCCCAAATCAGTAAAACTATCCCATCCAGTTTCCTCTCTTTGTTTGCAGTCCAGACCTTACACAGGTTTGAGTTGTCCTGAGATGAGAGCTCTTACGCACCTCTTCTCCTTTGCATAGGAAGCTCTGTGTCCTATTATCAAATATCTGACCAATGAGTGTCTCCAATGCGTCCATAGGTACCTACAACCTACTGACAAGTTTGTAGCACAATGATCCACTAGATTTGACCCTACGTCCAAAAAAAACCCTGTATTCTATTGGTCATATGTGTCCTCGCAAATTATTTCATTGTCTCGCTCTTACACCTACGACTTTTCAGTGAGGACCACCAGAGTGGATACTACAAGAAGCCCCATCACTGCGCTTAATTACTGAATGATGGGCTACTTACATTTATGAGGGTTCATTAAGTCCCCTTGTGGTTCACAATACAACATCACTGAATACATAGCACAACTGGGAATTAACTACAGTCTCAAAATATTTAGGGCTCCATTACTTACCTACCGCTAAAACGGGGGCGCTAGGGAGAAAAAACTGAGGCCGCAGTTTTCTCCCTAGCACCCCCGTTTTAACGGGAAATTACAATGCAGTCGCTTAAAAAGCTGCCTGCTTTGTTACCGAGTCCATAGGACTCCATTGAGTTTCCCCCTGCTGGTCACATAACCTGTCGGATCTTGCCTCGCGAGATCCAGCAGGTTATCGTAGTGATCTGCAGGGAGAGACTGGGGGACTTTTTCCCCCAGTCTCTCCCTACCCCTTCTTGAAGGAGGAGGTGGACGGAGCCGCGGTCCTTGCAGCAGGATAGTAGGTGAATATCTTATTTTTGGGGGGTGTGGGTTTCTGCTGGTGCCAACGGATTCTGCACCAGCGGAATCCGATAGCACCAAGTCCAGGCTGCGGTTAACTTTTTGTTAACCATGGCCAGATGTTAAACTTTGTAATCCTAACGCTGATTAACACTTTGCGCTCCCCATGTTAAGTATAGGGAGCGCAAAGTACAGTAACCTCGCGCTGAAAAGCGCAAGATACCAAACGCTAACAGGTTTCTTAACCCGTTAGCGTTTGGATTTTAATACGCTGTGGCTACCTGGGCTAACGTTAACGCTCACTCAAGTGAACACTAACGTTAGCACCCAGAGTTTAATGTAGTCCTTGGAGGACGGAATGTGACTGACTGCAACCTGCTCTGCTTTTGCCTCCAAAGTCACATATTGCTTGAATATCTTGATTTAGAAAACAAAATTGCTTATATATATAAATCAGCATTTTCCTTTGACTGTCTTTTTTTAAAACTAAATACAGGTGAAGTATCCCTAATCTAAAATACTTAGGACCAGCCATGTTTTGGATTTGGGAATTTTTTTTGTGAATTGGGTAATGGTTTATGTTATGTTTTATACACACCTTATACACAGCCTGAAGAGCGTTTTATACAATATCTTATAATTTCATCCTGTCACATCAGGACAGGGGCTAATTTTCTATTTTTGGTGTCACGTTGGTGGTCAAAAAATTGTGGGGGTTTAGCTAATTTCAGATTTTGGATACCGGATACTTTAATCTGTATATTTTTCTGCTTGCTTTGGGATTTAAAATCATATAGGTGATTATTCTGTGTGAAATGCTTTTTTCTGTGCATGATCTTACATACCCTGCCTGGCCAAATATAAAGTCACACGCTGTAACATTCAGTTGTGTCGCCTTTTGCTGTGATTGCAGCAAGTAATCGCCATGGCATTGTGTCGATAAGCTCATGCAATGTCACAGCATTTATTGGCATCCAGAGTGGCATTAATTTGTGGCCAAGATCTTGTATTGATGATGGGAGAGTCGCAGCGCTGCGTAAAGTCTTCTCCAGCACATTATCCCAAAGATTAACCTCAATGGGGTTAAGGTCTGGACTGTGCGGTGGCCAATCCATGTGTGAAAATTATGTCTCATGCTCCCTCAACCACTCTTGCACAATTTGAGACCGATGAATCCTGGCATTGCCATCTTGGAATATGCCCGCTGTGCCGACAGGGGAGAAAAAACCCATTGATGGATAAACCTGCTCATTCAGTATATTCAGGGAGTCACATGACCTCATTTTATGCTGAAACTAGACACATGCAATTATTTTCATAGTGAATAGGTTTTCATCCGAATTTTTGCTTATTCGGAGACTCGGACCAATATGAAAATCCGAATAAAAGAAGGAACGAAAATAACTAAAATCCGACAATCCGAATGGACGAAAGACCGAAAATCTGGATCGGCAGAAGTACAAAAAGATTAAAAAGAATGAACAAAATTATATTTATTTTGGATTCATTCTGATCCATTCAATTTTTTTGGATGGGCGGTGTTATTGTCTATCTCTGGCCAATCAGCTTGTTCTTTTTGTGACTGCATTCCAGAGAACGGTGTTGTTTTGAACTTGTTTTCATTAGTTGGATAGTGGGAACTATAGGCCAGTTAGTCTTACGTCAGTAGTGGGGAAATTAATGGAAACCATGTTAAAGGAAAGGATTGTTGACCATCTAAAAACACATAGATTACAGGATCAGAAACAACATGGGTTTACCTCAGGGAGATCATGCCAAACTAATCTTATAGATTTTTTTGATTGGGTAACAAAAATAATAGACACAGGTGGTGCAGTAGACATTGCTTATTTAGAGTTCAGTAAGGCTTTTGATACTGTTCCGCATAGAAGGCTTATCAATAAATTGCAATCTTTGAGCTTGGATTCCAATATTGTTGAATGGATTAGGCAGTGGCTGAGTGACAGACAACAGAGGGTTGTGGTAAATGGAGTTTATTCGGCGCAAGGTCTTGTTACCAGTGGGGTACCTCAGGGGTCAGTACTTGGACCCATTCTCTTTAATATTTTTATTAGTGATATTGCAGAAGGTATTAATGGTAAAGCATGTCTTTTTGCTGATGACACAAAGATTTGCAACAGGGTTGACGTTCCTGGAGGGATCAGCCAAATGACAAATGATTTAGGTAAACTAAAAAAATGGTCGGAGCTGTGGCACTTGAGTTTTAATGTGGATAAGTGCAAGATAATGCACCTGGGATGTAAAAACCCAAGGGCTGAATATAGAATATTTGATACAGTCCTAACCTCAACATCTGAGGGTTGGGATTTAGGGGTTATTATTTCAGAGGATCTAAGGGTAAGTAGTCAATGTAATAGAGCAGCAGGAAATGCTGGCAGAATGCTTGGTTGTGTAGGGAGAGGTATTAGCAGTAGGAAAAGGGAAGTGCTCATGCCACTGTGCAGAGCACTGGTGAGACCTCACTTGGAGTACTGTGTGCAGTACTGGAGACCGTATCTCCAGAAGGATATAGACATCTTAGAGAGAGTTCAGAGAAGGGCTACTAAAATGGTGTACGGCTTGAAGGAGAAAAGTTACCAGGAAAGGCTTAATGATCTTAACATGTACAGCTTGGAAAAAAGACGAGACAGAGGAGATATGATAGAAACATTTAAATACGTAAAGGGAATCCACAAGGTAGAGGAAGGGAGTATATTTAAAAGGAAACAAAGTAGCAAAAAAAAGAGGACATAGTCTTAGATTAGAGGGGCAAAGGTTTAAAAGTAACATCAGGAAGCATTATTTTACTGAGAGGGTGGGGGATACATGGAACAGCCTTCCAGTAGAAGTGGTAGAGGCCAAAACAGTAATTGAATTTAAGCAGGCATGGGATAGGCATAAGGCTATCCTAAACAAAAGATAAATCCAGGTAAAGAATCCATGTAATTGGGCAGACTAGATGGGCCGAAAGGTTCTTATCTGCCAACATTTTTCTATGTTTCTATGTTTCTATGGATGTGTGTGAGACTGAGAGTAACTGGTAGTAGTACTGGTCAAGCTCTCTGATTGGCTGCACTGACAGAAAGGTTTGTGTGCAGTAATTTTTTTTTTTTTATTCCTAAATCCCCAGTAATAAGGAATGAATCCAAAATAACGAATGAATCCAAATAACATAACGTATCCGAAAAATCTAAAGATATATATAGGAATGACCCGAAAATACGAATAAAATGTTCTTACGAATGAGACAAAAAATGCAAACGAAAACCTGAACGTAACCAAAAACGTCACTTAATGAATGAAAACATAATGAAATGAATGAAAATTTCTGACATGCACATGTCTAGCTGAAACATATTAATCATTGTAGTAATTATCCAATGGAAGGCTCCCTCATATCGGCTTAGTAAAATACAGGGGGCGACTCTTATTTTGGCCGGGCAGTGTATAATCCAAATCTTATAATATGTGCTTGACGTTCTACGGGTTTCACAAACTCAGGGTAAAAAAGTTTATTATATCGTGTGACCATGATAAAGTCATATAATCTTCCAGTGTCTATTGTTGCCTAGAGTTTTGGCTTCTGTATACAGGGTGTCCATAAAGTCTCTTTAAAATTTCAAAAAATTATTCCAAAGGCAAATGAAAAGATACGTGAAAATGATTACAAAATGACACGTATATATTTAAGGGTTTTTTGCCTCATTTAATACACCTCTATATGGGCGCCATTAGTTGCACGAAGCACATCAAGACGGTACTGGATTTCTTGCCATGTTGGCTGTAGCATCCCCTCATCAATGGTGGCCTCAGTGATCCTCTGCTTTAGATTAGTGATGTCCCTTTGTACCTTTGTTCCATAAACCATATCTTTAACATAACCCCATAGAAAGGAGTTGATTTTCATCGGTGAGTCATCAATTACTGCAAATGTTAACCTTGACCTTTTGACTGAATACGCGGCACCACAAATACATGACCTTCATCCAACCATCATTTTCCAGCAAGATGCTGCACCACCACATTGGGGACTGCATGTTCGTGGGTTCCTAAATGAAACCTTTCCAGAGCGGTGGATTGGAAGAGGTGACCCAATTCCCTGGCCACCTCGTTCACCAGATATCACTCCCCTCCACTTCTTTCTATGGGGTTATGTTAAAGATATACAGGGTAATTCAAAGAGAATCGAAAAGTCACCGCACGTTCGGTGACTTTTCGTTCTCTTCAATTCGGTACGTTTTGCTGATCCCATTTCGGCGACCCTGCGGTGTATTCAGCAAGCACCACAGGGTCCCCGAATTGCAGGGAAAGGCTGCCGCAAACCTGCCGAAAACTAACCACAAAACCCGGCGAATGCACGCCGAAAAACTGCATGTTGCTGGGTTCCTAAATGAAACCTTTCCAGAGCGGTGGATTGGAAGGGGTGACCCAATTCCCTGGCCACCTCGTTCACCAGATATCACTCCCCTCCACTTCTTTCTATGGGGTTATGTTAAAGATATGGTGTATGGAACAAAGGTACAAAGGGACATCACTAAGCTAAAGCAGAGGATCACTGAGGCCACCATTGATGAGGGGATGCTACAGCCAACATGGCAAGAAATCCAGTACCGTCTTGATGTGCTTCGAGCAACTAATGGTGCCCATATAGAGGTGTATTAAATGAGGCAAAAAACCCTTAAATATATACGTCTCATTTTGTAATAATTTTCTCTTATCTGTCATTTTATTTGCCTTTGGAATAAATTTCTGAAATTGTAAAGAGACTTTATGGACACCCTGTATGTCTAGGATCATAGTGTTACAGAGAAATGCTGATTTGCTGCTTTTCTCTCGCATGCATTTGCTTTCAGACCTCAGGGAAGTAAGATCTTTAAAACCCAAGTTATTATTTATATACAGTTAATATCTTGCTCATCACACTTTGCTTGTGGGTTATGATGACACTGTTATGTCACAGGTATATGTTATCTTCTATTTTCTCTGTGTATATACATTAATGCTGATCATGCTCTGCTTTAATAAAAATAATCAAAGCTTATATCTGAATATTCTTTTTCCTAAACATTTTAATACACATTATTAACCTACAGTTATTTTAATCAAACGATACTAGTTAAAGCATAATCCACCTTCCATTCCATTCATGTCATCATTCGGCTTCTGTGTATGTCTACAGTCATAGCGTTACAGAGAAATGCTGACTTACTCAGGATTATTCAAAAATAATCGAAAAGTCACCGTACGTTCGGTGACTTTTCGTTCTCTTCAATTCGGTGCGATTTGGCGATCCCATTTCGGTGACCCTGCGGTGTATTGAGCAAGCACCACAGGGCCGTCGTAGTGCAGGGAAAAGCCACCGCAAACCTGACGAAAACTCACTGCAAAACCAGGCGAATGCACACTGAAACCCGCAAAAACATCTGGATTAACCCCGCCGAACATGCCGGAGAAAAACAAGCAGGAGGCAATCACAGCGCAGAGCAGCCGCCGGAAAAACCCGACACCGCAGATGAATGGAGTGAGAAAAAAAAAACAGTACGCTTAAGGCTAGGGTCAGACAAACGCATTTTTCTCGTCGTCCGTGAAAAAGTGCGTTCGAACGAATAGACGTATTTTTTCACAGAATACGCGATAGCGGTCATACGATGCACATTTTCGTCCGTGATTTTGTACGGATCATCAATAAAACACTTTTTGCATCTGGACGTTATGTTGGCCGGACATTAGCAGCGTCTGACGTCTCCTAATCACGCAAATACGCCGCTAGCGGACGCAGCGCACTCTGTACGTCAGTACTAGCGGTATCACGTTCTCGAAAAAATGCGTTAGTTTGCCGCTTGCGTTGCCTGACCGAACTTTTGTGCGGCCGTACTTCGTATATTGCCCGTCATTGGCCGTCATTTGCTGCTACTACGGCCATGATAAAGTGCGGCTGCACGCGCGTTCGCACTGCGTTCGTCTGACCCCAGCCTAAATGTTTGAAAAGTGAAACGCTGTTTGCAAATAAACTACAGAACGAAAATGTCTGGAATTTACATATAAGATCAATGAATGATAATTAAAAGGGCTGTTACAGAAAAAAGAAAAAAACGATTTTAAAAAAACGAAAAAAAATGTTTGCAAAAAAATCCCAAAAAATGCCTAACAGATCCTAAAAATTCTAAAAGTAAAGAGACTTTTTACTGCAGAATATTATAATAAACGGTTTATTAGATATTCGATTAAAACGGGAATAGTTTTAACATTGAAGCCTATGGGATTCGCCTGAATAAACCTGTCGAATGAAACCACCGAATGGCAGGGCAATTCGGCAACTTTTCAGCAAGTACAGTGCCTGTTCGATGACAGTGAACCCCCATAGCGAAGCAATGGTTAATTTATTCAGAGACACCAAACAGCAGTCAAAAGTTGCTGAAATGCCCTGTTGTTCGGTGGTTTCATTCAGCAGGTTTATTCAGGCGAATCCCATAGGCTTCAATGTTAAAAATATTCCCATTTTAACTCAATATCTAATAAACTTTTTATTATATTAATCTGCTGCAAAAAGACTCTTTAATTATTGAGTTTTTTAGGATCTTTTAGGCATTTCTCGGGATTATTTGGGCAAATGTTTTTTTCATTTTTTTAAGCATTTTTTCTTTTGTCTGTAACAGCCCTTTTTATTATCATTCATAGGATCTTATATGTAAATTCCAGACATTTTCATTCAGTAGTTTTTTTACAAACAGCGTTTTAATTTTGAAACTTTCAAACGTACTGCTTTGGGTTTTTTTCTACTCCGTTCGTCAACTTGTCGGCTTTTTCCGGCGACTGGCCTGCGCTGTGATCAGTGGCTCGGTGGCTTTTCCCACCATGTTCGGCGAGTTTTTTGCAGCCGTTCCGGCGGGTTTTCGGTGGGTGTTCGACGGGTTCTCCCTGCGCTCCGGGGGACCCTGTGGTGAATGCTAAATTCACCAGAGGGAAGTGCCAAAGTGCTGTCAGAATATGGTACGCTTGTGTGACCAGAGCTTTACTGATGAGACAATGTCAGGGATTGTACCAGGGGGGTACCGAGGTGGCAGGATACTGAGACCGGGATGTGGTAATCATGCAATGGCAGGAGTCAGAGCCAGAATGGGTAATTAGAAAAATAAAGAAAAAGGGGTGCGGCACTTCCAGTGTAGAAAGTGGTATAAGATAGTTGTATACTCAGCTTTCAACAGTTGTATGTTTCTATATCAGATGGATACCTCAAAAAAAAAAGGAAAAAGGCATATGGCATAATATCGTTTAGTTTTACAATCTTTATATTAAATATGATGAGGTACCACTCACACTTTCCAGATCCTGGACTGGCTCTATTATATTCGCCCGTGGGTGAAATTCATATGGCGCCCCCCACTGGACTTTTTCAATAGATAATTTTCCAGGAATTCTCAAGAGATAAAGATATAAAATAAAAACATTGCATAGATCATAACACAAAAGGAGTCCTTAATAAGGTTGAGTCAAAACACTCACGTGTTTAAGAGCCTATAAGTAGGGATGTGCGTTTCGGGTTTCGGAATTTCAGAATTTTCATGAAATTTCCCGATTCGTGTTTTCGGATGCGGCCGATTTTCCAAAAATTTTTAGATCCGAAAACGGCAGATCCGAAAAGTTTTCCGAGCCGAAACGAAATATTTTCGGAATTTTCGAATGGACTTGAAATGTGTCAAATCGAAATTTATTGCTTTGAAACGAGGAGAAAAGACGTTCCGAAAAAACGAAAATTTCCGAAATCACGAAAAGTCGATACAAAAAACGAGCAAAGTGACACGAAAATACGAAAAATGGTCGATATTCCGGAAACCTGTACAATTCCGAAAAACGAAAATTTCCGAAATCACGAAAAGTCGATACAAAAAACGAGCTAAGTGACACAAAAATACGAAAAATGGTCGATATTCCGAAAAAACATGTACACGAAAAACGAGTCGAGCCGAACCGAATCGAAACAGAAATCGGTCGAAACGAGCCGAATCGAAAAGTTTGAAAGTCCGAAAAATGTAATCGAACCGAAAAAAAAATCGGTGCACAAGCCTACCTATAAGGGCTCTCTTTTCTTTCGCCCAGGGGTTGTTTAATGAAGGCATAACTCCTATGAAAGCCTTAGGATCATCCAAAGTTTCAGGAAGAAAACCCGTGCTATATTTGAATTATATGGATATAAATCCACGTTAGCGCGAAAACTAACGGTGGTATTACAATCCGTGCGTATTTTTTCATCCATCAAAAAATAACGCTCGTAAAATAGATGCACAAAAACGCACGCCCATTAATGTTGCGCACAGAAATCGGCGTGCGGACTGTTTTTTAACGCTATTCAACAAATCAGAATTAGGCTAGGGTCAGACGAACGCATTTTTCACGTTGTCCGTGAAAAAGTGCGTTCGAACGAACGTCCGTATTTTTTGCCGGAATACGCGTTAGCGGTCATACGATGCGCCGTTTCGTCCGGGATTTTGTACGGATCATCAATAAAACACTTTTTGTGTCTGGACGTTATGTTGGCCGGACATTAGCAGCGTCTGACGTCTCCTAATCACACACACACGCCGCTATGCGGACGCAGCGCACTCTGTACGTCAGTAGTAGCGGTTTGACGTTCTCGAAAAAATGCGTTCGTTTGCCACTTGCGTTGCACGGACGAACTTTCGTGCGGCCGTTCGTCGTATGTTCCCCGGCATTGGACGTCATTTGCTGCTAGCACGGCCGTGATTTCGTGCGGCTAAACGCACGTGAAAAATGCGTTCGTCTGACCCTAGCCTTAAGAACCACAATTGTCTCCCGTTAAGGTTTTGCGCCTGTCAAAGTCAATCTGAGCATATATGCTGCAGCAATAAAAAATACACGCACAACTTATCAATTTTATTGTTTGGGTATGTGTAGAATGTGTAACTGTACTGTGCTGTATTTATTTTTTCAGGCTGGTGTATTTGATTTCGGCCAGGACACTCAGACTTGCAGTTACCACCAGCTTTTAAAAGACGTTAAAATTATGCGCGCAAACATTGTCTGTTAAAATTTGCACATAGATTGTAATACCATCCATGTACCAGCGCACAAACGCATTTGCGTTCACATTGTTAAGTATAGGACGCGCAATGTACAATACGCTCGCAAAGGGTTCGCGCAGGTTCACCAGCGGTAGACGTTAACGCACATTTTTTGCGCGGACATTGTAATACGACGTTCTGCGCAAAGGGTTTTTCCCCTCGCGTTAATGCGTTTTTGCGCACGCGTTAACGTTTGCGCGAAGAATTTAATAGAGCCCAATATGTTAAATATATCTTCATACTACATACTTTCTTTGTTTCTCTGGGCTAAGGTTTGCCCGTAAAATACAGACAGTCGGATGCATACCTGTGCTCTCAAACATGCTATTGAATAGAATGGGGTACAGGTATATCCAGGGCAGGATTTACATTCAGGCAAAGTATGCATGTGTCTACAGGCACTCACCACGGTGGTGCCTTGCTCTGTAAAACAGATTTCTGTGCCTACAGGTACCTGAGATATATATCCAAGAAAGATTATGCAATATAAAGTGCAATTCTCATTTAGACTTTTGTGTCACCCTTTATTAGTGTAAAGGACATTAAACAGGCACATACAGATATTATTTTTATTTTCTATTGGTATTTTTTTTGGAAACTGCATGGCTTTTCTGAATTGTTTAACCACTTGGCTGCTAAGGACGCGCTCAGCGCGTCCTGCCAAGTGGTTCTCCTGTGCTATGGACGCGCTGAGCTCGTCCTAGCACAGGAAGAAGCAATCAGCCGGGATTCCGGCCGATTGCTGCGCCCCCCAGTGCGGGCTGACATCTCGGATGTCAGCCCGGCACTCCGGGACCCCAGCGGGGACAATAGATGTCATCTCGCTAGCACGATGACATCTATTTCGGGTGCCCTCCCCTCGAATGGGGGCGAGGTCCTTTGGACCTCTCTCCCTCCCGATCGGCTGGGGGCAGCGGTCAAAGGCAGGCACTGTTTGGAAGGGCACAGCCTGCCCTTCCAAACAGTGGCTGGCTTTAACCCCTTGGGTGCCGGATCATAATTCGGCGCCGAAAGGTGCCCAATCATGATCCTCTCCCAGAGCTGGCCGACATTTTGGGTGCCAGACAAGCTTCCGGCATCTCCCCCGGACAACTGGCATCATCGTGCATAGCGCGTGTACTTGTTGTACTTGAATACACCGCAGAGTTGACGAACTAGAATCGCCCCGAAGTGCGGGGAACAAAAGGGCAATGAAATGTCGGCGGCATTTCTGTGCTCTCTGAATAACCCCTAAAGTTGTTATACTTTTTTTATTCATCCGTCTATTAATCCGCAGCAAAAAGCCTTTTTATGCATTGTATTTTTTAATTTTTTTTGGTTTTTTTTCTGGATTTTTTAGGTGACATTTTAGGCTCTGATTTTTTTTTAAAAGATGAGTCTTTTTTTATTGCGTCTTCTTTTTTTTATTTGTGAGCCAGCTGCATTCAGCATTGCTGTCCCTGGTGCTGCAGCCTGTTTGGAACCAGGGACAGGGGGGTTAATCCTCTCTGCAGCCTGGTGAGGTTTCAGCACCAGAAACTGTTTTCTTTCTCCCCGCAGTGGCGCCACAGCGGGGTTTTTTACTCCTTGCAGCGGGGTTTAGTTTTTTTTGCTGTCCGGCCTGTCATTCGGTCGATCTGGGTCGCCCACAGATGCTTCCGGTGGACGACCCTGATCAGCCGATGGTGTTGTCTGTAGACGGGTGACCAAGTTGGTCGCCCAACTACGGTGCCAGTGGACGGCCAGCCTTAGGTCATGCTAGTGTAAAAAATGATATTGTAAAAATGTTGATAATCTGTGCCATTGGCACCACCCAGTGGTGATGGCAAATAAGCAACCTCAATACTATCAAATAAAATACAATGCAAGCAAGTAAAATGGTGCAAATAGGATAAAACAATGTAGGATAAAACAAAGTAATGTGACATTTACAGTCTTGTCTTAATGATTGTGAAAGTCTTAATAATCAAATCTCGTATTTGTGGAGTCAGCTGCCTTTCCAGACCACTTGGAGGTATATAACAAAAATAAAATTTAGAGGGATAATATGGTGCTCAATTTAAGGAGAAAAAAGGTAAAATTTTATGCAGCTCACACCGATAAGTTGTACATATAAACTTATATCACCCAATACAAATATTTTACAATAGCGGAGCCCTGTAACCTTATTTATATGAGATATGCACACTAACCAATAGATACTTATTGATTGGAATTAATTTACAAATTTATAACAGCCACTGGAAAACACTCCTTTCAAAAAAATGTGTTTTTAATCTCATCATACAGTCTCTTGCTTTGTTGATTAAAATCTTCCTCTGCAGTGCCAGTCTTGTGTTTCCCCAATCACACCAGCAGCACATAGGAAGGAAAAAACAGAAAATGGTGCAAGAAACCTCTAGGCAAAATACACTATATTGCCAAAAGTATTCGCTCACCTGCCTTGTAGACTTGTGCACCGATTTTTTTTTCAGTTCGATTCGGTTCGATTCGTTCGGATGTTTAAAATTTTCCATTCGGCTCGTTTTGGACGATTTCTGTTTCGATTCGGTTCGGCTCGTGTTTTGTATACATTTTTTTTTTCGGAATATCGACCATTTTTCGTGTTTTCGGGTCACTCTGCTCGTTTTTTGTATCGACTTTTCGTGATTTCGGAAATTTTCGTTTTTTTCGGAACGTCTGTTCTCCTCGTTTCAAAGTGTCTAACTCTATTCGTTTTGACGTAAACTACTATGGTTTACTTTTTTTAATCATATTAAAATGGTATGAATGCCAAGGAACAAGAAAAATGATTTAAAAAACGCTAAACTGACCCGAATGCCACAAGAAACAAGTGATACGCATTTACAAATACAAAATTTACAGAATCAGCGATATAACCGATAATAGTTAAATATACGATGTCCAGAATTACCGAAATGGAACCGAAATCATGAATGGAACCGAAATCATGAATAGAGCAAAAATAAATTTCGATTTGACACATTTCAAGTCCATTCGAAAAATCCGAAATTTTTTCGTTTCGGCTCGGAAAACTTTTCGGATCTGTCGGTTTTCGGGTCCGATCCGATTCGGAAATTCGGCCGAATCCGAAGACACGAATCGGGAAATTTCGTGAAAATTCCGAAATTCCAAAACCCGAAACGCACATCCCTACTGCCTTGACTCGCATATGAATTTAAGTGACATTCCATTCCTAATCCATAGGGTTCAATATGAAGTTGGTCCACCCTTTGCAGCTATAACAGCTTCAACTCTTCTGGGAAGGCTGTCCACAAGGTTTAGAAGTGTGTTTATGGGATTTTTGACCATTCTTCCAGAAGCGCATTTGTGAGGTCACACACTGATGTTGGATGAGAAGGCCTGGCTCTCAGTCTCCGCTCTAATTCATCCAAAAGGTGTTCTATCGGGTTGAGGTCAGGACTCTGTGCAGGCCAGTCAAGTTCATCCACACCAGACTCTGTCATCCATGTTTTTATGGACCTTGCTTTGTGTACTGGTGCACAGTCATGTTGGAAGAGGAAGGGGCCAGCTCCAAACTGTTCCCACAAAGTTGGGAGCATGGAATTGTCCAAAATGTCTTGGTATGCTGAAGCATTCAGAGTTCCTTTCACTGGAACTAAGAGGCCAAGCCCAGCTCCTGAAAAACAACCCCACACCATAATCCCCCCTCCACCAAACTTTACACTTGGCACAAGTGCCAAACCGCCAAACCGCCAAACCCAGACTTGTCCATCAGATTGCCAGATGGAGAAGTGTGATTCGTCAATCCAGAGAATGTGTCTCCACTGCTCTAGAGTCCAGCGGCGGCGTGCTTTACTCCACTGCATCCGACGCTTTGCATTGCACTTGGCGATGTATGGCTTGGATGCAGATGCTCGACCATGGAAACCCATTCCATGAAGCTCTCTGCGCACTGTTCTTGAGCTAATCTGAAGGCCACGTGAAGTTTGGAGGTCTGTAGCGATTGACTCTGCAGAAAGTTGGCGACTTCTTCGCACTATGCGCCTCAGCATACGCTGACCCCGCTCCGTCAGTTTACGTGGCCTACCACTTTGTGGCTGAATTGCTGTCATTCCCAAACACATCCACGTTCTTAAAATACAGCTGACAGTTGACTGTGGAATATTTAGGAGTGAGGAAATTTCACCACTGGATTTGTTGCACAGGTGGCATCCTATCACAGTTCCACGCTGGAATTCCCTGAGCTCCTGAGAGCGACCCATTCTTTCACAAATATTTGTAAAAACAGTCTGCATGCCTAGGTGCTTGATTTTATATACCTGTGGCCATGGAAGTGATTGGAACACCTGATTCTGATTATTTGGATGGGTGAATGAATACTTTTGGCAATATAGTGTACATATATATTGGTAGGAGTCAAACTCACATGGTTCTCAGCCTCACTAACAGGGGCTCTCCAGTGTTTCTGCATGCGGTGTAGTTCACTTGGGATCATTCACCACCCCTCTAAATCAATATCCTCCTCCACTCCACTTTTCTCCAAAAGAAAGAAGGATCTCAGCAACTCAGTGGAATTTTCAAAAAATAAAATTTATTTAAAACAGACAAAACTTTAAAAAAGGAAAATAATGCCAAGACGCATTTTCCTGGTGTTACACTCAGCTTCATCAGTTGGCTACGATCCTTTTACTTGTGTCCACCATATTTAAACTCATTCTTTGATTGCATAATTAAAAACTGCTGTGTCGTTGCTATGAAGCGTTTCTTCTTCCATCCAGTATATATTTTCTGCATTCCATGCTAAACTTCTTTCACTTTGGTGCGCAGGGCCGGTGCTAGACTATTTTGCGCCCTAGGCAAGACCAGATTCTTGCGCCCCCCCAGAATAAAATTGTTAACTGTTGAAATGCGGGTGGGGACACTCTCCGTGCGAGGGGGTGGAACACTCTGTGCATGGAGATACACATTCACATAACGGGGACGACGACACTCACTGTGCACAGGGACCCACACGATCGTCCGGTACCCATCTTACCCCTCCTCTGGTTGGGCCTGGGATCAGTCTGTGCCTCTTTCTTTCCTCTGCCTCTTCCTTTATTTCCTCTGCCTCTTCCTTTCTTTCCTCTGCACTTTGTGCCTTTCTTCTGTGCCTCTTTCTTTCGCCTTTTCTTTAATCTGCCTCTTTCTTTCCTTTGCCTCTTTCTTTCTTTCCTCTGCCTCATTCTTTATTCCCTTTGCCTTCTGTGTCTCTTTCAATTCCTTTGCCTCTTTCTTTCTTTCCTCTGCCTCTTTCTATCCTCTGCCTCTATCTTTCTGCCCTCCGCCCTCCACCCTCTTTGCCTCTTTCTTTCTTCTGTGCCTCTTTCTTTGCCTTTTCATTCCTTCTTTTTTCTTCTGCCTCTTTCTTTCTTCTGCCGCTTTCTTTTTCTTTCATCTACCGATTTTTTCTTTCTTTTGTGCCTCTTTCTTTCCTCTGCCTCTTTCATCTGCCTCTTTCTTTCTGCCCTCTGCCCTCTGTGCCTCTTTCTTTCTTCTGTGCCTAATTCTTTCTTTCACCTCTGGTGGCACCTGCACATCATCTGGTGGCACCTGCGCGTCACCGTAATATGTCCCCCTTCTGCGCCACTAGCGGAGGTCTGTTTTGCGAGCCCTCACTGCCGGCAACATGAGCCGCACAATGAGGAACCTGGGTTGGACGCGGCTGCGCCCCTAGGTGGCCTAGTGGGAGCACCGGCCCTGTTGGTCCGTCAACCGATATTGGCAACATAGCAATTTTCTCTTTAGCAACAGGTTATATACATATTGGTAAACATTAAACACATTTACATTTGGATATAAAGATGTATTTTTAACTTTTTTTTCTCCTCAAGACATACCAATCTTTAAAATGTATTATTGGGGAATATGTACCTCTATTGGCTTCTACAGTCCTGTGTTGGAATACGCAGATTGGCATATATATGTTTAACATTACCAGATCTTTCCCATATCTTGTAGAAAGTGTACCATTTCAAAACTATCATTCAGACCATGAGGCACTAAGGAATTAATTTCAAAAATCCACCTAATTTCCTTTTGATCCAGTTTTTTAGCTAGATCTTCCCCTCTCCAATGCATTTTTACCCTTTCAATGCAAAAAAATTAAATCCCCTCTGGATTGCATTAGTGATGATTTTTAAACTGTAGTGATAGATTATGCTTATCATAACCTCTTTTTATATTGTTAATATGTTCTCTGATGCGCATGTAGAGGGTGCTCTTGGTTTTGCCCACATACATATACTTATATGGGCAAATAAAAGCATAAATGACTTGTTTGGACCTACACGTAATTAGGTCTCTGATCTTGTGTTTCTTTTCTCCAGTTACCTCTTGAAATTCCTTCAAGTGTCTTTTCTTGCTTTTAGTGTCTCTACAATTAAGGCACCCCACATCCAAAGAACCCTATCACCCAGCCATGTCCTGCCCAAACTAGTTATTTTTCCCATTGGGCCAAATACAGATTTGCATAGCTGGGTGCGAACCTGGTGCCCATAGTCGTGTGAAAAAGAAAACCGGTATATCAACATACAGTACCCAAAAATACCAGTCATATACTTTCTTCCCAAAATACATAAATGTCCACAGCATCCGCCGGGATGTCCTATCGTGTCTGGGACAGAAAGCATATCATGCAAAACATCTGAATATGTTGACCGACATCTTCAATCTCTGATTAAAAGGGTCCCATCCTACCATCCAGATACCGTTCAGGTTATTCAAGAATTGGAAGAAATAGTATGGCAGGACGGTACTTAGTGACGGCAGATGTTAACTCCCTATATACTGTTATACCACACAAGAAGGGATGTGAATCAGTTTGAAAGGCACTCATTGAGTCCAAAGAGTTTGAGAGCTTACAAATTGAGTATATCATCAAAGGTATAGAGCTCATCCTAAAGAACAAATTTTTTTGATATGATAATTTTTATGTCCAGAAGGTCGGCACAGCTATGGGCACAAGGTTCGCACCCAGCTATACAAATCTGTATAAGGCCCAATGGGAAAAATAACTAGTTAAATGGAGCACTCAATCAGTGGAATTCCTTGATTTGGAAATCGACATAAAAGAAGTAAAATACAAACTTGGAATCATTTCAAAAAGGTCGATGCAAATGGATATATTGAGAAACAAAATTGCCACCTCCCGGCTTGGTTAGACTCAATACCTAAAAGCCAACTGCTGAGAATCTGGAGGAATTGTACGGATTTAAAATAATATGGGCAGCAAGCAGATGTTGTGATTAATAAATTCATACAAAAAGGCTATAATAAGGAAGAAGCTTGCGAACTTAAAAACCAAATAGGGAAAGAAGATAGAAAAACCTTTTGTAGTGCTGTGTTTATCTTGGCTCTGAGAGCTGAAACCATATTGCCACTGGGGGAGCCAGAGTATAACTTATGGAAAAAATTGTAATGGACTTATGGACTACATCCTCCAGAAATCCTTGGGACAAAAGGAAGGAAGCAATCTCTGGTGCCAGGAAGTGAAGGGCATCATGTGCAGCATGGGGAGAACAGAGTGAGCAGAGCGAGAGAGCAGTCGCATGTATGACACTTTCTGGGATCTTTGCAAGCGGAGAACCGGCGGCATCCATTGCTGGAGTGATCAGGGAGAGTGTGTATCGATCTGCTGTGCATCACACTGGACTGTTCCTGTTTCAAGTGCGTTCGGTGGAAGAAGGACCTCGAGTAAGGAGGCCGCAGACGGAGCGGAGTGCTGGCAGCATTTGGATTCTGGCTGAGGAGAACCGGATCGGGAGTGCAGACTTCAACAGCATCGGGTTCCAGGCGGCAGAGAGGACGGATCTTCTTGAGAGGGACTTTTCTCCAGCGTTTCATCTGTCCGGGAAAAGCTGTTTCACCGGTTGGGTGAGAAGGCCTGAGGCCTATAACATTGTTAACAGTGCGCACTTAATTTGTTTGCTACATTAAGGGCCCAACGTTGACTAGTCGAAGATATTCATCCATCCAGCGGCCAGTGGACTTAGTACCCAGGTACACTAGGACATAACTAATGAGCATTATTGCGTGGAACATTGAACCAAAGAACTGAGAACCTTATTAACCGGTTATTTGCCATATATATATATATCCATATATATATCCATCCGCAATAACCACGAATGCGAAGGAAGGTTAGAGTACAACAGACTGGGTCCACACATCCTACTACTATGGAGAAGTTCCATGATTAGTTAATAGGTCCTTCACCCATCGTTCCAATTCAAGTGGAAGGGGTCTACATCAAAGCTCTTCTAGATTCGGGTGCACAAGTAACGCTGATTTACTGAGGTTTCTACCAGAAACATTTAAAGCATATACGAACTAAAGGTGATACAGTGGAGGCGCTAAGTTCAAATAGGGTAGAAATTTGTTTTGCAAATGCAGCCTAGTGGGAGAAGGACACAAAATCTCGACAGAAATGTGTTGGAAAGAGGTAGAAAGATAGAGGGTACTCCAGTGGCGCAAGAAATCTGAATATACGTTTAAAAAAACAATTAGATACAATAAATGATGTAATAGCAATGATATATGTTAAAGGGAGAAGCTATATACGATGCCGATAGCTAATAAATACAAAAGTGACTCCGTGCAATGGTAGAGTTTGTACAAAAAAATCAGAGGGAAATATTATACCCTAAGTGAACGGTAAATCCCAATATTCAGCGTGGGATATGTGCACAGTCCAAATGACCGGTGATACGGAGACAATTAGAGAAAGATCTCAAGAAGGAGATCAGAAATAAATGGGATGTCATTACCCTTGAGAAATACATCAAGGACAATATGGTCCCTAGAGGTAAATGACCGGTGATAAAGTGCTACCGTGAATTTAAAATGCTAATGATGTGCAAAGTGCAAACAAATAAGGCCTGAAGCACGTAGGGCGTAGGGCCCTTAAATTGCCTCTGATGATTTTTCTACAAGGTTTTGCAGCGCGTGGGGAGATTGAGCGGGAGCGGTGTGGGAGGAGTCGACAGGAAGGTACTTAAGGCGCGTGTGGAAAGAGTTTGCGCGCCTTTTTCTCCTAAGGTAGAGCGGTGAAAATCCCCACCCTCCCTCCCTGTTAGATTTAATTTTTGGTGGGTTGGTTTTTTTGTTCAAACTGTTTTTTGTTGAGCTCCTTTGTCACGGCGGGGGCTTGTAGGCAGTGCTGGCTAGGGGTTCCTTTTCAGTTAGGATTTTTGGTCAGATGGTTGGGAGTTGGGAAGATTTTTGGTGGTTGGTTGGTTTGGAGGTATGTGGGGGTTGTGGGGAGTCCTCTTTCAGCACTGGATTATTGTTTTATTTTGTTATTAGAATTGTTAGGTTATTATGGTGGGGTTATAGTGTGGAGTTTTTAGCTGTGGCCTATATATAATAAATATATATATTATTCCACAGTTATGTGTTCGCGTATTCTTGTGTGTTTTTTTTGTCTCCCGAACTTCCGACCCGGTCATCAGTAGGCGACTTAAGTGCATATATTGCAATAGTAACTAGAATGCTGGTGTTAACAATAATAACAGTAGCAGAAAAAAGTGCAGCAGTGTCTATATAATGAGTCCTCTAAAAACAATTCATAGGAAATAGAAACAGTCTTGCGGAATATATAAAAAAAACGCAGCTTCAAGGTGCACGTAAAAATGTGTGCTCTTCGTGATAAAAATAAGTAAATCTATATATGCCCCTCACTTATATCGTCCAGGCATATGTGGGGATCCGAATAGGGTATCTTCTCCTTGAGGTCTTAATGTGTTCCTGGTCCTCAAAATAGGAAAGAAGGAGAGTTATAGTACAATACTGTCTGAACACGCTGGCTAAGGTTTGGCACAGAAGAGGGGGCACTTACACTTTCCAGAGTCTACAGTATCCAGGCTCTGGTTCGAAGTACAATGGGCCAAATAAAGAGTGGCCACTTCCCTTCTTTGGTTTTCTTGTGGCCACTCCACAGGTCTGTTTTTATAAGTTCAGTAAATGCTTGGTTAGAATGGTGTCTAGGAACTCACTTCCGGGTTCGCGGGTCTCCCGGTCACATGCTGGGTACTGCGTCATCATTACACATCGTGACCATCATGGAGGTGCGTTCCAAGGCTCAAAGCTTGCGTTCCACCGCGAATAGTTGGACTCAGTTGCCGGCAGAAGAGCATATGTTAAATGTGCTACTCGTACATTTAAAGTAAAAAGTGGGCAGCGGGTCTACAAAAAGTTAAGGGGAGGGGGAGGGAAATCCATCCCTGCCACCGCACCACACATAAAGAATAAAGAATAAAGAGAACCGGTCTCCCAACCCAGTGAAAAAAATATATACGCCCAAGGGACAATGGCAGTGGCTTCACATCACCACGGGCAAAAAAAGGCAAAAACTTATATCTAAAAAAACGATAACACCCAACCCGCACACATAATGCAGTTAGATGGTGTTAGCAAACTGGTAGGACATGTTATTGTATACTTAAACATAGATTGAGTATAACATTTTGATAAAGTATACACTAAAAGTTGCATATGCTGGAAGGAAGGTGCATCTTACAAAGATATATACATAAAATAGAAAAAAATAAATCGTAATAATAGAGGCATATGTGGATACATAGTGGAAAACTGTTATGGAAAAATATATTATATATGTATTAATTAAAAATATGTATATTGGAAAAATATATTAAATATATTAAAATGAAGAGATAGACCTCTGATTTCCGTGTGAGAGTAGGTCAAGATCAAGTAAATAGATGAATTATTAAAAGGGTGAATTATTAAAATAGAGTAGGAATGAAAATAAAAATAAAAATTTTAAAAGTTTAAACATTTTGTCTAAAAAATGGAAGGCTGTGGACTATCGAATGATACATGGTGAAGGTAAAACCTAATTTAGAAAATGGCATAATTCAAAATCTGCGTTAAGTCCTTGTGGTTGTAGCGAACCTAAATTAAAAATCCAGCTCATCTCCTCTCTCCCGATAAGTTTATCGAAATTGCCTCCTCGCCATGGTGTTTCAACCTTTTTTATTCCTATAAATCTCAATCCGTCTGGGTTCATGGCGTGCTTGAGTTTAAAATGTAGCGGAACGCTATACATATCATTTCCATTTCTTTCTAATATGTTCTTGTATTCGTATATTAAGGGGTCTGGTGGTTCTGCCCACATACTTCAAACCGCAAGGGCATATAAGCAGGTAGATCACATTCTTCGTGAAACAAGTAATTATGTCTCTGATCTTGATCGGTCCGGTGATCCCATCAATTTGTGTGATGATCTGTTTTCTACTTTTCGTATTCCGGCAATTTAGACAATTACTGCATTGGTGGAATCCTTTCTTAATGCTATAAAAATTAGGTTTTGATGTAAACTTCTTGATATGTTTATGTGCCAGTTTCATTTAAGGTTACTAACTCCTCTGCATATCATTCTGGGATTTTCAGGTAATATGTCTTTAACTGTGGATCCCTTCTCAGGATCGGCCAATACCTTATCGCTTTCCTGATGTGTTTGTTCTGAGCGCTGTAAGGTAAGATAAATGGCACATCGTCTGCGTATTCCGTATTTATCTTCTGTTTCTTTTGGAGTAAGGTAATGCGTTCAGCATTCCTCACCTTGATTCTAGTTGTCTCGAGCACATCTGGATCGTATCCCTTTTCCACAAAATCTTTCTTAAGTTTTTCTGACTGTATTTCATACGTGGCCACATCTGTGCAGTTCCTTCTAACCCGTAGGAATTGTCCCTTAGGGACTCCATCTAGCCATTGGGGTAGATGACAGCTAGTTGTTTCAATATAACTATTGACGTCCACTTTCTTAAAGAAAGTTTCGGTCTTGATCTTATTGTCTTGAATAAATATGCTCAGGTCCAGATAATTAATTTGCTCGTTACTCCAAGTAGTTGTGAGCTTAATGCCTCTATTATTCTGGTCTAGCACTTGTAAAAACTGCTGTAATGAGTCAACTCAACCTCTCCAGATGAAAAAATATCATCAATATATCGTTTATAACATATAGGATTGTCGCGATACGTAGGTAGGAAGGGTGCTTCCCAATGTGCCATAAAAAGGTTAGCGTATGATGGGGCAAATCTCGTCCCCATCGCATTCCCATTCAGTTGCAAATAAAAATCCTCCTGAAAGTAAAAAAAGTTGTTCTCTAAAATTAGGCATACGCCCTCAAGAATAAAAACAATTTGCTCTGGTTGTAACGTATCATTCATTTTCAGAAAGTGTTCAGTAGCTTCGATTCCCATTCTATGTGGTATAATGGTGTAAAGTGCTTGGACATCACTTGTTACCAGGAGTAGGTCGTCCTCCCATCTGATGTCCGTCAGTATATTCAGAAGGGCCATTGTGTCTTTCAGATGAGTTGTAGTGTTAGTGACAAAAGGTTGAAGTAGGCGGTCAATATATTCAGACAGTCTACTTGATACTGATCCTACTCTGGAAATGATAGATCTCCCTGGTGGTTTATTGATGTCCTTGTGAATCTTCGGGAGAAAATAAAACACTGGGGTTCTAGGGTGTTTTATTTTTAAATATTGATGTTCTTGATTATTAAGGATGGCTAATGCATAACCCTCATCAAGATAATCATCAAATCTTTGCTGTATCTCATTTATGGGATTCTTTGTTAGTTTTTTGTATGTGTTCTCATCACCAAGTATTCTATATACTTCTTCTTTGTAATACATTACAGACATAATTACTGTGCCTCCACCTTTATCAGCTGGTTTTATCTCAATTTTAACATTTGAGGGGAGTTCTTTTAAAGCCTCTCTTTATTTCTTAGTTAAATTATTTGACTTAGTAGAGGTCTTCATTTTGCTTAGATCATTCATCACCATCTGTTCAAAAGTATTCATTTTCTGAGAAATTAGAGATTTAGGAAAAAAACTCGATTTTTCTTTGAGGTTCGTGTGCTGGTACACCTGAAGGTTATTGGGTCTATCAATCGGGTTTTTCAAGAAATATTTTTTCAGACATAGGTTCTTTTTAAACTTCTGTAGGTCGATATAAACTTCGAATATATTCATATGAGTAGTGGGAGCGAACTTCATACCTTTTTTAAAAAGTTTTGTTTGAGCGTCTGTAAGTGGAATATCCGTCAGGTTGTAAATCCCTCCGTCCTGCTTATTTTCTCCTTTCTCCTTCTTTCTTCTTCTAGTTCTCCCTGATCTGCATCCTCGTCCCGGTATGGTCTTTTCCCTGGTGACCAACCTCTTCTCATAGTTGTAAGGTTCCTGTCTGCTTGCAGGTGATTCTCGTGAAAATCCACATGATCTTTCAGGGTTTCATATCTATTGTGGGTAGGAATGGTTGGGTAGGCTGAATACTGTCTATAGTGTTACGTTTCATGCTGGCAAACCTGTCTTCCTGCCCTCTGTATTTGTATATTGTGTTTTTTCCCTTGTGTTTCTGTTGCTGCCAATTCCTGGGTCGCCTCCCAGGGGTTAATTGGTGTTCTGTGTGCTGCTCACCTGTTGACCCTTGCCTTGATTTCCCTGCCTATATTAGAGCAATGTACCTATAGTACATTGCTGAGTCATTTTACTTTGCCTGGTCTCCTTGCGACTTGTGTCCTGAGGAGCTCCTTGCTGTGTTCCTGATATCCTCCGTTTGTTCATCCTTGTTTATTTTTTGCCTCTGTTTATTTCTGTTCCAGTTTATGTCAGTTCCTTCTGTGTATTTAGTTCTGTCTATTGCCGTATTTTGGTTTGCTGTTTATGTTCCATTCTGATTCCCTGGTTACTGATTTTGGCTTGGCTGACTACCCTTCTGGTTCCTATTCCTATATCCTGTATGTCGTACTCTCTCTGGTTATGACCTTTGGCTTTCCTCTATATGACTACTCTATAGTATATTCCTTGTCTGTACCGTTTCCAGGAAACCCTGTCATCTGTATACAACAAAAAGACTCTGTACGGCTTCAAGGCAATAATTTCCTTTAGATTAGATCCGGCTATCCTAAAGACCGGCCTTTCAGTGCAGGGAATCTTTGGTATTGCCGTACAGAGGTCTTTAGTTAACCCTGTGTTGCTTTCACCTGTCCTTGCAGTTTACAGTGCATCTCTGCATATAGGGGCTTCTCTCAGGAACCTTGACCTCACCTGGCTGTGAGTTATATTCATAGGGATATATATACAGACCGAACAGTTCCAATGATCAGAAAGCAAGGATAGGGTGGTGCGTGCCTGGTGGTACTGCCACCGTAACATATAGTTACCGTCTCTCCGCCTTTGGTTGCCATTCCACGAATGCTTTGGTGGGTCTTGATAATTCTGATTGCATGGACGATAGTTGTTTGTAGATCTAGTGTCGGTACAGGGGTTGTTTCTTCTCCTCATATACCTTCCATTTGATTCTTAGGGAGAATCATAGTTGGATCTTTCGTTATAATTCGGTCTACCATTATAGGGTCTTGGGAAATGGTTGTATTTCCCCCTGGGTCTCTGTGGTAGCGGTGTTCTTACAGGCTTCTTATCCTGAAGTTGTTCTTGTAGAGCGAGGTTCAGAGGAGAAGGATGGTACAAGGGTTACGCCATCCATAGTGGTGTCTTGTTTGGTTTATATTTTGGATCTTCCTTGTTATCTGTTTCCAGACGTTGCCGTTCTTATGGTCTTGAATATCTCGTTGATATTTCATGTCTTCTTTCCACGATAACTTTCATACTGTGGATGGAAAAACCTTCCAGCATTTTCTCCAATCTCTCTTGAAGTATGGTGTCATGGGTTTGTGTCGAAATCCCTACAGCCAGGTTCCTTAATGCTAAAATCCCGACAGCCAACTTCCCTACACAGACAACTCCCTGACGGCCAACTTCCCTACACGGCCAACTTCCCTGCACAGACAACTCCCATCCCAAAATCCAAAATCCCAGCGGCAAACCCGAACTCTACGCCCTAACCCCCCTAAACCCTGCCCTAACCCTAACCCGCTAAAGCTAGCCATAACCCCCCTAAATCTATCCCTAACCCTAAACCCCTAAACCTAACCCCCCTAAATCTAACCATAACCCCTAAATCTAGCCCTAACCCTAACCCCCTAAACCTAGCCCTAACCTCCTAACCCTAATACCCTAACCCCCCTAAATCTAGTCCTAACCCTAACACCCTAAACCTAGCCCTAACCCTAACCCCCTAAATCTAGCCCTAACCCTAACCCCCTAAACCTAGCCCTAAACTCCTAACCCTAACCCCCAAAATCTAACCCTAACCCAATAAATCTAACCCTAATCCCCCTATATCTAGCCCTAACCCTAACTCCCTAAACCTAGCCCTAACCCTAACCCCCTAAACCTAGCCCTAACCCTAATCCCCTAAACCTGGCCCTAACCCCCCTAAATCTAGCACTAACCCCCCTAAACCTAGCCCTAACCCTAACCTCCCTAAACCTAAGGTTAGGGTGTTAGTATTAGGGTTAGCCGCTGAGATTTTGAATGTCTGGAAGTTGGCCGTGTAGGGTAGAGATGTGCGTTTCGGGTTTCGGAATTTCGGAATTTTCACGAAATTTCCCGATTCGTGTCTTCGGATTCGACCGAATTTCCGAATCGGATCGGACCGGATTTTTCGAATGGACTTGAAATGTGTCAAATCAAAATTTATTTTTGCTCTATTCATGATTTCGGTTCCATTCGTGATTTCGGTTCCATTTCGGTAATTCTGGAAATCGTATATTTAACTATTATCGGTTATATCGCTGATTCTGTAAATTTTGTATTTGTAAATGCGTAATTGCGTATCACTTGTTTCTTGTGGCATTCGGGTCAGTTTAGCGTTTTTTAAATCGTTTTGTTCATTTTTTTTGTTCCTTGGCTTTCATACCATTTTAATATGATTAAATAAAGTTGTGAAATGTATATTCAATTATTCATAAGAAAAAAAGGATCTTTATTTAATAAAAAAAAACACGATAGAATCGCCAGAATTATCGTAGACACTTTGAAACGAGGAGAACAGAAGTTCCGAAAAAACGAAAATTTCCGAAATTTCCGAAAAGTCGATACAAAAAACGAGCAAAGTGACCCGAAAACACGAAAAATGGTCGATATTCCGAAAAAAAATGTACACGAAAAACGAGCCGTACCGAACCGAATCGAAACAGAAATCGGTCGAAACGAGCCGAATCGAAAATTTTAAACATCCGAACAAATCGAACCGAAAAAAAAAAAAAATCGGTGCACAAGCCTAGTGTAGGGAAGTTGGGATGTTCGGCAGTTGTCCTGTCTGGAAGTTGGCTGTCGGGATGTTGGCATTAGGGAAGCTGGCTGTAGGGATTTTGTCCGGCACCCTGGTGTCATCAATATCGCCTGCTAGATGTTTTGAGAAACGGAGACCTCTAGGGACCGTATTGTCCTTGATGTATTTCTCAAGGGTAATGACATCCCATTTATTTCTGATCTCCTTCTTGAGATCTTTCTCTAATTGTCTCCGTATCACCGGTCATTTAGACTGTGCACATATCCCACTCCGAATATTGGGATTTACCATTCACTTAGGGTATAATATTTCCCTCTGATTTTTTGTACGAACTCTACTAGACATGTGCATTCATTTTAGTACTAAAACGATTTAGTCAGAATTTTGGGATAATTTAGTTTTCGTATGACTCAAGAGATACGAAACTGCTCAGTACAAAAAACAAAAGAAACTAAAATAAAATGCACTACATTTTAGTTTCAGTCCTTTTTGTGATATTACATTGATGTGTGAAGGAGACCAGCAATGAAGAGCGCAACATCAAAAAGCTACAGAAAATATTTGTATGCGTAATCCTTTCCGACCCCTACCCGAAAATCTGACAGTGATAGAGCTCCAGAATCCTCACTCGCAGCACAGACAGCCAGCACAGGAGAGGAAACCTTTACTTAACCCTTGCATGTCTATGAGGCAGACAAGATGATAAAAGCAGATGGAGAAGGAAAACATTCAAATCACACTGAAAGCTAATGACAGAGGAGGGCTGGATAGTAAAAACCCCATTATAACAAGCAGCGCTGGGAGAAGAGAGGGACTTTATAAAACGTGTTATCTCCCCTCCCGCTCTGCATAATAGGGGCTTAGGTCTGATATATTTTATATTATCCAGGAGCACTATCCCTCTTTCCTCATCTATAATACATGTTTTATATAAAGTCCCTCTCCTCTCCCAGTGCTGCTTGTTATAAAGTTTTTTTTTACGTCTGATACATTTAGTATCCAGCTCTCACAGTTACTCTGTTATTATGAGCTGTCAGTGTGATTTATTTGAACGTTTTCCCTGGATTTAAAGTGCTTAATTTTATTATAAAAATAAATTTGCACCAGACATCTCTTCTCTGAGCTTTCAGATCGATTTATGTTAATATTTGCCCTCTCCCCTGCTTTTATATTCCTGTGTCTCCCCCACAGAGATACAAAGTTTAAGTAAAAGTTCCCTCTCCTGTGCTGGATAAGCATTGCATTCCGAAGTTTTGCACCCTCCACATGCCAATGCAGTAGGTCCTACTAAGTAGGATGTTCTATACAGAGAGGGGCATTAATTAACGCAGGAGGATGTTCTATACATTATACAGAGAGGGGTATTAATGCAGGAGGATGTTATATACATTATACAGAGAGGGGTATTTATGCAGGAGGATGTTCTATACATTATACAGAGAAATGAATAAATTGAGGAGGATTGTTCTATACATAGAGGGACATTAATTCAGGAGGATCTTCTATACATTATACAGAGAGGGGTATTCATTAATGCAGGTGGATGTTGTATACATTATACAGAGAGGGGTATTAATGCAGGAGGATGTTATCTACATTATAGAGAGAGGGGTATTAATTAACGCAGGAGGATGTTCTATACATTATACAGAGAGGAGCCTATTTTTTAGCCTTTTAAATCTGGTGGCTGTGAGCGCTGAGATCGGCTGTTTGTTATATTATCTCTCAGTACAATGTATCAGGCTCAGCTGTTACAGTAACTGTAACAGCGCTCAGTTTCAGTAAAACAAGGAAATAATATTGTTCTAACCTCTTTATATATAAAAATATTATTTACTAGTTTTACTGAAACTCTGAGCGCTGTGATGAGCAGCAGTCAGTTACTGTAACAGCTTTGCCTGACACATTGTGCTGAGAGTGAGTGATACTGTAACAAGCAGCGATCTCAGCCCTCTGAGGAGCCACTACAATAGTATTTGTATCCACTGGTTTTCGGATGAATGAAATTAGTTTTCATACTAAAGAACTGAAAACGAATTTCTTTAGCAACTAAATAAATTGCATTTTAGGACTAATCCATTAGTTCAAAACGAAATTTTGTGCTGTGCACATGTCTAAACTCTACCATTGCACTGAGTCACTTTTGTATTTATTTGCTATCGGCATCGTATATAGCTTCTGCCTTTAACATATATCATTGCTATTACATCATTTATTGTATCTAATTGTTTTTTTAAACGTATATTCAGATTTCTTGCGCTACTGGAGTACCCTCTATCTTTCTACCTCTTTCCAACACATTTCTGTCAAGGTTTTGTGTCCTTCTCCCAGTAGGCTGCATTTACAAAACTAATTTCTACCCTATTTGAACTTAGCGCCTCCACTGTATCACCTTTAGTTCACATATCCTCTGCAAACACTCGACCAGTGTTGAGGCTGCTGACATCCCATATGGAGTTTAGATCTAAATTTAGAAACTGCTGCAATGACGATATATTTGGAGACCTGAGTATACTACCCGATGATAATAAACCCAGTAACGTATACACTCTACGGAGACAATTAGCGAAAGATCTCAAGAAGGAGATCAGAAATAAATGGGATGTCATTACCCTTGAGAAATACATCAAGGACAATATGGTCCCTAGAGGTCTCCGTTTCTCAAAAAATCTAGCAGGCGATATTGATGACACCATACTTCGAGAGAGATGGGAGAAAATGCTGGAAGGTTTCTCCATCCACAGTATGAAAGTTATCGTGGAAAGAAGACATGAAATACTAACGGAATTAAATAGGAGCATTGAGAAAAATCATGAAGAACTCCTACAGCTATCTTCCGAACAAGAGATAAATGTATATCTAGGAAGATTGGAAAAGGACCCCGATAAATTAAATGAGGAACTGAAAGAAAGGAAGAGAAAGAAATATCAACGAGATATTCAAGACTATAAGAACGGCAACGTCTGGAAACAGATGGAAACAGATAACAAGGAAGATCCAAAATATAAACCAAACAAGACACCACTATGGATGGCGCAACCCTTGTACCATCCTTCTCCCCTGAACCCCGCTCTACAAGAACAACTTCAGGATAAGATGCCTGTAAGAACACCGCTACCACAGAGACCCAGGGGGAGATACAACCATTTCCCAAGACCCTATAATGGTAGACCTAATTATAACGAAAGATCCAACTATGATTCTCCCTATGAATCAAATGGAAGGTATATGAGGAGAAGAAACAACCCCTATACCGACACTAGATCTACAAACAACTATTTTTTTTGTAGATTTTTTTTCCTAAATCTCTGTCAGGATCAGCACTGGTGGGGTCCCTGTCTGGTTGTATTAAGCCCATTATGCAGTGAATTCAGGGGTTATAGACAGACAGTACCTTGTGGGGTAGTGTGGAGTCAAAAGGGCTAGGCAAGAATCGTAGTCAGGAGCCGGTCTGAGGTTCAAGGGCTGGTAGAGAGGATGCAGAGTCGGTGGGCAAAGCAGAGGTCTGGTACACATAGAGCATAGGTATCATAGGTCCTTTCAGGTCAAGGGATGGTAGTTAATGCAGAAGTCCAGAGGGAGGGGCAGAGAGAACCTTTATTGCAGACACAGTGGTGTGGTGTGTATGTGTTCTGTGTTTAACTGTGAAGGTTCTGGTCAGCGAGAGCTGAGACTGGGCAGCACTTTTCATGGATGTGCTGCAAGCACAGATTAAGCAGCAAGTAGCAGGCATGGATCCTGACATATCGTCCCCCTTAAGGAGCGACCTCTGGATGTGAACGGGCTTGCTTGATGACCTGAAAGAATTAAATAAAAGTTCATATAGGTTCATCACCAGAAGGTACCGGATCCTCAGTTTTTTCAGTAGCCAGGGTACTGGCCTTCCTCTGACGTCTCCTTGCTTTGGTTTTGGAGGGCTTCAGTGTACCTTCACAGGGGTGGACAGTAGATGGCTCACTGGTAAGGTTTTCCAGGATGGGTATTTCTTCTGAATCTGAGGATACAGGAATGACAGAGACTACAGGAGGAAAATGCATACCCATGGATGTGGTGGTGATTGGTCTCTTGCGGGTATGACTGATGGGGGTGTCCCCTTTAGATATTCCTGTAACCCTTCTGGGATATTCAGATGCCCCTGAGGGAATATCCAGATTGAAGGCTGGCACAGGTATGATGGGGGGAATGGATTCCAGGGGTGACTCCAGGATGGCAGCATACTGTAGCTGGTGAAGCTGAATAACCTTCACTAATTCAGTGAGGGCACTGACCTGGTTAGTAAGGCTGGTCACGGAGGAGACAATAACACCAAAATCTTCTACAGTAATGACTTTGGGGGTCTCGACTGAAGTCACTTGGGGTGCAGATTCCGCTGCAGGTACCTGGGTTGCAGGCTCCGCTGCAGGTACTTGGGTTGCAGGCTCCGCTGCAGGTACTTGGGTTGCAGGCTTCGCTGCAGGTACTTGGGTTGCAGTCTCTTTTTGAATGAGGGTCGCAGGATCCCCAGGCTTGATGTCTTGAACAGTTATTGAGGGAGTTGAGTCCAGGATGCCAGGGTTAGCAGTACAGAAACATGGAGCCCTCTGAGGGGGCTGGATAGCCAGGGTAGAAAATACAGCACCACAGAATAAAGGATATGCCATAGGTGGGTGTCGGGCAGTACTGGAGACGGAGTTGGAGTTGGAGTTGGCAATAGCCATGCCAATATAGCCATTATTTTTCTCAAATGCCAGCAATAGGTCTTGCAGTGAAGGTAGGTTTTCCAGATCCTCGTCGCTGGATTCCCACTCTGGATCATAGCAAGGAACTGCAGCTTTTCGTCTGACACTTGGCTGGTGAATGGCAGCGCCGATACTTCTGGCAGGACCACCCGGAGGCCCTTGGGCGCATCTTGCAGTCTGGCGTCGGGGTCTATGATGGCATGAGTTTACTGGGGCTGTCTCTACCTTGCTGTCTGAGTTGATAGAGGACCATTCATCAGCAGACTCTGATTCATGCAAAGAGTGGCACAGTGATGGTGGTGGCGGGTCTTGTCTGGGCATTTGATACACCGTGGCAGAAGTGGGTGCAACTGGTATTTTCTCCACAGGTTGCTTTGCAGTTTTTCTCAGGTTCACTGCTTCCTCAAACCTTTCCAGGTCCTCCCTGCGAACCAGAGTCCCATTAGATGAATATACACATTCTGGGGCGCCAGCAGTACTACCCATGAGGTGCTGTCTGGACATGGACTTTACACCTGGAGTCTGGATACACATAATCTCCATGGCTGGATCAGAAACCACAGGCACGGTGGGATCTTGCTCCATAGATATGGGATATACAGGTTCCATGGTCACAGGGTTTTCAGTCTCCATTGGTATTACCAGATCTTCCTCCTCACTTGGTCTGGTAGTCTTGAACTCCATACACCTAGGGTCAGCAAGTATAGAGGGTAGCTTCTTTCTGTGTAAGGGCGTATGTATGGGTGCTGGAGGTTCTCTGGTGGCAGGCCTGGACCGGGGTTCAGCCTTGGGAGCAGGAGCCCATCTGGTTTCAGGCCTGGGCCGGGGTTCAGCCACAGGAGCAGGAGCTCTTCTAGTTTCAGGCTTGGGCCAGGGTTCAGCCACAGGAACATGAGCTTCTCCAGGAGCAGGCTTGGATACAGGTGCGGTCTTTTTTATTGGGGCTTGCCGTGAAACTGTTGCCGGCTCGGGCACGGGAGCTGGCCTTCTTTGGGGTCTCACGGGGCAGTTTAAGAGGAAATGCAAGGAATCCCCACAGTACATACAGAGATTCTGTGTTTTTCTCCAGGCACGTTCCTCTGCGGTTAGCGGGCCTCTTTTCCCCGGTGGGACGCGCACCTCCATAGAGATGTTATTTACAGAGTCTTTAAAGTGCCAAAGTCCAATAACCCCAGTAGCTGAAACTACTTCAGGGCTGACAAAATCACTGCGGGCTCAATGGTGTGTGACTTCTGCATTCTGTCAGGATCAGCGCTGGTGGGGTCCCAGTCTGGTTGTATTAAGCCCATTATGCAGTGAATTCAGGGGTTATAGACAGACAGTACCTTGTGGGGTAGCGTGGAGACAAAAGGGCTAGGCAAGAATTGTAGTCTGGAGACGGTCTGAGGTTCAAGGGCGGTAGAGAGGATGCAGAGTCGGTGGGCAAAGCAGAGGTCTGGTACACATGGAGCATAGGTATCATAGGTCCTTTCAGGTCAAGGGATGGTAGTTAATGCAGAACTCCAGAGGGAGGGGCAGAGAGAACCTTTATTGCAGACACAGGGGTGTGGTGTGTGTGTGTTCTGTGTTTAACTGTGAAGGTTCTGGTCAGCGAGAGCTGAGACTGGGCAGCACTTTTCATGGATGTGCTGCAAGCACAGATTAAGCAGCAAGTAGCAGGCATGGATCCTGACAATCTCTCATTTCTCAGGAAATGAATACTTTTGAACAGATGGTGATGAATGATCTAAGCAAAATGAAGACATCTACTAAGTCAAATAATTTAACTAAGAAAGAAAGAGAGGCTTTAAAAGAATTCCCCTCAAATGATAAAATTGAGATAAAACCAGCTGATAAAGGTGGAGGCACAGTAATTATGTCTGCAATGTATTACAAAGAAGAAGCATATAGAATACTTGGTGATGAGAACACATACAAAAATCTAACAAAGAATCCCATAAATGAGATACAGCAAAGATTTGATGATTATCTTGATGAGTCATCCTTAATAATCAAGAACATCAATATTTAAAAATAAAACACCCTAGAACCCCAGTGTTTTATTTTCTCCCGAAGATTCACAAGGACATCAATAAACCACCAGGGAGACCTATGATCTCCAGAGTAGGATCAGTATCAAGTAGACTGTCCGAATATATTGACCGCTTACTTCAACCTTTTGTCACTAACACTACAACTCATCTGAAAGACACAATGGCCCTTCTGAATATACTGACAGACATCAGATGGGAGGACGACCTACTCCTGGTAACAAGTGATGTCCAAGCACTTTACACCGTTAGAATGGGAATCAAAGCTACTGAACACTTTCAGAAAATGAATGATACGTTACAACCAGAGCAAATTGTTTTTATTCTTGAGGGCGTACGCCTAATTTTAGAGAACAACTTTTTTTACTTTCAGGAGGATTTTTATTTGCAATGGAATGGGAATGCGATGGGGACGAGATTTGCCCCATCATACGCTAACCTTTTTATGGCACTTTGGGAAGCATCCTTCCTACCTGCATATCAGGACAATCTTATATGTTATAAACGATATATTGATGATATCTTTTTCATCTGGAGAGGTGGAGTTGACTCATTACAGCAGTTTTTACAAGTGCTAGACCAGAATAATAGAGGCATTAAGCTCACAACTACTTGGAATAACGAGCGAATTAATTATCTGGACCTGAGCATATTTATTCAAGACAATAAGATCAAGACCAAAACTTTCTTTAAGAAAGTGGACGTCAATAGTTATATTGAAACAACTAGCTGTCATCTACCCCAATGGCTAGACGGAGTCCCTAAGGGACAATTCCTATGGGTTAGAAGGAACTGCACAGATGTGGCCACGTATGAAACACAGTCAGAAAAACTTAAGAAAGATTTTGTGGAAAAGGGATACGATCCAGATGTGCTCGAGACAACTAGAATCGAGGTGAGGAATGCTGAACGCATTACCTTACTCCAAAAGAAACAGAAGATAAATACGGAATACGCAGCCGATGTACCATTTATCTTCCCTTACAGCGCTCAGAACAAACAAATCAGGAAAGCGATAAGAAGGTATTGGCCGATCCTGAGAAGGGATCCACAGTTAAAGACATATTACCTGAAAATCCCAGGATGATATGCAGAGGAGTCAGTAACCTTAAAATGAAACTGGCACATAAACATACCAAGAAGTTTACATCAAAACCTAATTTTTATAGCATTAAGAAAGGATTCCACAAATGCGGTAATTGTCTAAATTGCCGGAATACGAAAAGTAGAAAACAGATCATCACACAAATTGATGGGATCACCGGACCGATCAAGATCAGAGACATAATTACTTGTTTCACGAAGAATGTGATCTACCTGCTTATATGCCCTTGCGGTTTGAAGTATGGGGGAAGAACCACCAGACCCCTTAATATACGAATACAAGAACATATTAGAAATATTAGAAATGGAAATGATATGCATAGCGTTCCGCTACATTTTAAACTCAAGCACGCCATGAACCCAGACGGATTGAAATTTACAGGAATAAAAAAGGTTGAAACACCATGGCGAGGAGGCAATTTCGATAAACTTATCGGGAGAGAGGAGATGAGCTGGATTTTTAGTTTAGGTTCGCTACAACCACAAGGACTTAATGCAGATTTTGAATTGTGCCATTTTCTTAATTAGGTTTTACCTTCACCATGTATCATTCGATAGTCCATAGCCTTCCATTTTTTAGACAAAATGTTTAAAATTTTTAAATTTTTAGTTTTATTTTCATTCCTACTCTATTTTAATAATTCACCCTTTTAATAATTCATCTATTTACTTGATCTTGACCTATTCTCACACGGAAATCAGAGGTCTATCTCTTCATTTTAATATATTTTTCCAATATACATATTTTTAATTAATATATATATAATATATTTTTCCATAACAGTATTCCACTATGTATCCACATATGCCTCTATTATTACTCTTTATTTTTTTCTATTTTATGTATATATCTTTGTAAGATGCACCTTCCACCATATGCACCTTTTAGTGTATACTTTATCAAAATGTTATACTCAATCTATGTATAAGTATACAATAACATGTCCTACCAGTTTGCTAACACCACCTAACTGCATTATGTGTGCGGGTTGGGTGTTATCGTTATTTTAGATATAAGTTTTTGCCTTTGTTGCCCGTGGTGATGTGAAGCCACCGCCATTGTCCCTTGGGCGTGTATATTTTTTTCACTGGGTTGGGAGACCGCTTCTCTTTATTCTTTATTCTTTTTGTGTGGTGCGGTGGCAGGGATGGATCTCCCTCCCCCTCCCCTTCACCATTTTGTAGACCCGCTGCCCACTTTATACTTTAAATGTACGAGTAGCACCTAACATATGCTCTTCCGCCGGCAACTGAGTCCAACTATTCACGGTGGAACGCAAGCTTTGAGCTTTGAAACGCACCTCCATGATGGTCGCGATGCGTATTGATGACGCAGTACCCAGCATGTGACCGGGAGACCCGCGAACCCGGAAGTGAGTTCCTAGACACCATTCTAACTAAGCATTTACTGAACTTATAAAAACAGACCTGTGGAGTGTCTCAGATCCCCTGTTTTTTACCCGATTACGGACTGATGAAGGCACGAGAAGTGCTGAAACGCGTATCCACCTATCCATTTTGATCCTTCCCCCTATTCTGAATATCCTGTTTATCCTTTTATGATTAAAATACCCCCTTTTTTAATACTACCCAGTCTGTAGTTGTTTTTATGGATTGTCCCACATCATATTTTTAGCCCATCCTGCGTGTGACACGAACATTTCTTCATCCACCTGCCCGAGACAACTGTAAGCTGCTAAAGAGGTGAAGGTGCCCACCGATTAAGGTGTACTGCATGCCATAAAGTTGAGCCTGGATTGATAAGGCTCCATCATCGGTGAGTGAGACCATTTTTACCCTATATCTATTCAGTTGTCTTATCAAGTTACGCTGTGGGATCACTGCTTCTCCCCTTCTTTTGCATTTGAGGTGAACAGGAAAACCAAAGAAGGGAAGAGGCCACTCTTTATGTGGCCCATTGTACTTCGAACCAGAGCCTGGATACTGTAGGCTCTGGAAAGTGTAAGTGCCCCCTCTTCTGTGCAAAACCTTAGCCAGCGTGTTCAGACAGTATTGTACTATCACTCTCCTTTTTTCCTTTTTTTCCTATTTTGAGGACCAGGGACACATTAGGACCTCAAGGAGAAGATACCCTATTCAGATCCCCACATATGCCTGGACGATATAAGTGAGGGGCATATATAGAATTACTTATTTTTATCACGAAGAGCACACATTTTTACGTGCACCTTGAAGCTGCGGTTTTTTATATATTCCGCAAGACTGTTTCTATTTCCTATGAATTGTTTTTAGAGGATTCATTATATAGACACTGCTGCACTTTTTTCTGCTACTGTTATTATTGTTAACACCAGCATTCTAGTTACTATTGCAATATATGCACTTTGTTTGCACTTTGCACATCATTAGCATTTTACATTCGTGGTAGCACTTTATCACCGGTCATTTGGACTGTGCACATATCCCATGCCGAATATTGTGATTTACCGTTCACTTAGGGTAGAATATTTCCCTCGGATTTTTTGTACGAACTCTACCATTGCACTGAGTCACTTTTGTATTTATTTGCTATCGGCATCGTATGTAGTTTCTGCCTTTAACATATATCATTGCTATTAAATCAGTTATTGTATCTAATTGTTTTTTTAAACGTATATTCAGATTTCTTGCACCACTGGAGTACCCTCTATCTTTCTATTTAAAGCATATACCCCTGAGGAAGTTAAAGGATCCTGAAATATGGGGTATTGGAACTGAGAGACTTCCCTATGACGGATATATACAGGTGAAGCTGGAATTTAGCTCAGAAGTCGTCGGACAATAAGGAGCCTGTGACGCGTTGGCCATTGTGTGTCCACGTCCTTCGGGGGCCAATCGAAGTTCTATGATAGTGGGAATGAATACTGACCTGGTGAGACGTCTTCTAACCTCGCTAGTGATGGAAGAGGGTCCTGCTAAGAAAGTGCACCCGATGTTACGGTCGGTCTATCAACGGATGGTTGAAAAATGGAGAGCACCTGCCGAATTGGGACAATTGTGGAGATTGGGAGGAACAGAGAAGGTTCATACACCGAGGATGCCCCTACTTGGTCCGTAGAAGAGAGAATTGAGCCTGTAGAGTCAACTCTTCCGCCTGAAGAGGATCCCACAGAGTCCGAGCCTAAACGTTCAGTGCGACCCCTTCAGAGACTCACGTATGATTCACCAGGACATAGCACAGAGGAAGCTGTCACAACTGTGCGAAGGTTGCCCGAAGTTTCTGCCGTGCTTGCAGAGGTGTCTAGGGATTTGAGTCTAACTGAGGATGTCTATTTTGCCCATTTGCTACCTGATGTCGAACCTGAGTATATAGGTTAATGTGAGAATTGTCTATGTGATATGTGACCTGAATATATTGTATGCCCTTGGAGGGAACCAAGAGTTTAGGGGGGAGACTGTAGTGCTGTGTTTAACTTGGCTTTGAGAACTGAAACCATATTGCCACTAGGGGGAGCCAGAGTGTATAGCCTTTGGAAAAGATTGTAATGGACTTATGGACTACATCCCCCAAAAACCCTTTGGACAAAAGGAAGGAAGCAAGCTCTGGTGCCAGGAAGTGAAGGGCATCGTGTGAAGCATGGGGAGAACAGAGTGAGCAGAGCGAGAGAGCAGTCGCATGTATGACACTTTCTGGGATCTTTGCAAGTTGGAGCGCGGAGAACCGGCGGCATCCATTGCTGGAGTGATCGGGGAGGGTGTGTATCGATCTGCTGTGCATCAGGCTGGACTGTTCCTGTTTCAAGTGCATTCAAGTGCATTGGGGGGGAAGAAGGACCTCGAGTAAGGAGGCCGCAGACGGAGCGGAGTACTGGCGGCATTCAGACTCTGGCTGGGGAGAACCGGATCGGGAGTGCAGACTTCGACAGCATCGGGTTCCAGGCGGCAGAGAGGACAGATCTTCTTGAGAGGGACTTTTCTCCAGCATTTCATTTGTCCGGGACAAGCTGTTTCGCCAGTTGGGTGAGAAGGCCTGAGGCCTATAACGTTGTTATTATTGCTATTATTTGCCCATGTAAGTATATGTATGTGGACAAAACCAAGAGAACCCTCTACGTGCGCATCAGAGAACATATTAACAATATAAAAAGAGGTTATGATAAGCATAATCTATCACTACACTTTAAAAATCATCACCAATGCAATCCAGACGGGATTGAATTTTTTGGCATTGAAAGGGTAAAAATGCATTGGAGAGGAGAAGATCTAGCTAAAAAAAACTGTCTCAAAAAGAAATTAGGTGGATTTTTGAAATGAATTCCTTAGTGCCTCATGGTCTGAATGATAGTTTTGAAATGGTACACTTTCTATAAGATATCCTTATATCTAGTTAAGATCTGTTAACTTTAAACATATACTGTATATGCCAATCTGCATATTCCAACATAGGCCTGTAGAAGCCAATAGAGGTACAGATTCCCCAATAAGGCCTTCTAAAGGTTGGTCTGTTTTGAGGAGAAAAAAAAAAGTTATAAATACATCTTTATAGCTAACTGATGAAGCTGAGTGTAACACCGGGGAAATGCGTCTTGGCATTATTTTCCTTTTTTAAAGTTTTGTTTGTTTTAAATGGTTTTATTTTTTGGAAAATCCACTGAGTTGCTGGGATCCTTCTTTCTTTTGGAGAAGAGTGGAGTGGAGGAGGATATTGATTTAGAGGGGTTGTGATCCCAAATGAACTACACCGCATGCAGAAACACAGGAGAGCCCCTGTTAGTGAGGCTCATGTGAGTTTGACTCCTACCAATATATATATGTATATTGCTTAGAGGTCTCTTGCACCATATTCTGTTTTTTTTCCTCCCTATGTGCTGCTGGCGTGATTGGGGAAACACAAGACTGGCACTGCAGAGGAAGATCTTAATCAACTAATAGGGATGAGCTGTTCAGTTCAATCTGTTCGGAGTTCGCATCGAACATCGGCTGTTCGCCGAACTCCGAACATTTCCGCGTGTTCGCCGCATGTTCGCCCACAATGCACCACAATGGACCACAATGCACTTTTCCACTGGCCTGAAGCTTGTAATTGGCTACAGCCTTGCACTTGACCACAGATCAGGTGCAAGACTATGCCAATCACGGCTCAGAGTCCTGATTGGGCAAATTTTGCCCAATCATGGGCTCACATGGCTAAGTCCCGCAGCACACTATATAAGGCTTCACACAGCCCCAGTACGTGTTTTTTGAGAGGAGATTGTTCTGTTAGTGTGTCTTGTCAGTGCCAGCAGCTATTGGGGGGGGGGTCTCACTTCTACAAGATATCTGGGAATTGTTGTAATCTGTGTGTTCTCACTGCCAGCAGCTATTGGGGGGGGTCTCACGTCTACAAGATATCTGGGAATTGTAATCTGTGTTTGGTCACTGCCACCCATCAAGGGGTCTCACTGATTTATAGGAGGTTCCTGGGAATTGTAATTTGTGTCTTGTCACTGCCACCCATCAGGGGGTCTCACTGAATTATAGGAGGTTCCTGGGAATTGTAACCTGTGTCTTGTCACTGCCACCCATCAGGGGGTCTCACTGATTTATAGGAGGTTTCTGGGAATTGTAATCTCTGTCTTCTCACGCCAGCTATCAGGGGGTCCCACATACTTCTAGCAGATTTTTGCGAGTTTTAATCTGTGTCTTGTCACTGGCTGCCAGGTATCAGGGTGTCTCACTGAGTTATACCAGAGTTCTGTAAATCTTTAATCTAGATAACACAGTTGAATCAGAGTTCTTCATATCTCCAATTTTTATAACAGAGTTAAATCAGAGTTCTGTATATCTTTAATCTATATGTCACTCACCATGTCAGAAAGACCAAAAAGGACAGGCAGACGCTCCCAGACACAGATAAGAGGGCAAGCAGTCTCTGTGTTGGGAGGCTGTGCCTCTGGTCGTCGTGGACGTTGTGCATCCTCTGCAGGGGCACGCTTGTCCTTTCTAACTGGTGCTGGCCATCTTAAGCAGCAGCAACATACAGAGTTTTTGGTGGATTGGCTAACCAGGCCATCCTCATCCTCCAAGTCTTCTGCCAGCCAGGCTTCTAGTGGTTTACAGTACACCTCAGCTACCAAAGCATCTAATGCAGCCGCCATGTCCACAGCTACTCCTGCCGTAGCCTCACCAACATACACGGAGGAGTCAGCTGAATTGTTTGACTACAATGACAGTGACATGCAGCTTGAGGATGCGCAGCAACTCCAGTGCTCGGATTTAAACTCTGAGGTGGAGGAAGGGAGTATAATCAACCTAGAGGGAGGGGGTGCCAGTGAGACACAAATAACTGGCACTCATGTTCCCCAGCAGCTGCAGCAGTTGCCGAGTTGGCTCCAGTGACGAGGAGATGGGGTGATGGCGATGATGAGGTCACTGACTCCACCTGGGTGCCTGATCGAACAGAGGAGTCAAATAAGGAGGAGGAGGCACAACAAACACGAGGCACAATGTCCTCTATGAGCAACCGCAGCCAGTCCAAGGCATCAGAAGTCACAGCTGCTCAGGTGCAGAGCGCTGTTGTCTCAAAGCACATGTACAGGAAGTCTGCTGTCTGGGAGTTCTTTAAGAAATGTGCAGCAGACCGCACTGTTGCTATTTGTAATCTATGTCAGATGAGGATCAAGCGTGGGAAAGACAACCCACGCTTGGGTACCACGTGCTTGAGGCGACATATGACCACCTGCCATGCATCCCGCGGGCACAACACTTTGCACAGGTCCTCCTCATCTGTCTCTACCCCCACTATATGTCCTGCCAGGTCATTGCCTACAATCTCCACTGACAGGGATGATGCTACAGTAATGGGTGTACCACGTCCTTCCTCAGAATGTGACAGCATCCCATCAATTGAAGATTACAAAGTCAGATTATGTTGCCCCAGCTGCTGCAGTGTAAGAAAAAATATAGTCCCATCCATCCCCAAGCACAGCATCTAGATACCAGCTTAGCAAAATTACTCGCATTACAGCTGCTGCCTTTCCAGCTGGTGGACTCTGCTTCCTTCCGTGAATTTGCTGAATGTGCTGTACCACAGTGGCAGGTTCCAAAACACCATTTCATTTCACGGAAGGCCACTCCAGCACTATACCAGCACGTGGAAGACAATGTTATGGGGTCATTGGGAAAGGCAGTCAGCAGCAAGGTGCACATGACTTTAGACACGTGGTCCAGCAAGCATGGACAGGGCCGTTACATTTCCTTCATGGCACACTGGATAACTCTGCTTGCAGCTGGGAGGGATCCAGGACGGGGCTCTGTGCTGGAGCTTGCTCATCCACCACGCCTTCAGATGCCATAATCTGCTTGAGCTGGTTTGTTTAGGGGACAGGAGCCACACCGGGCCAGAACTTCTGTCAGCTCTGCAGGGGCAGGTGCAGAGATGGTTAACACCACGCCAGCTTCAGCTGGGAATGGTCGTCTGTGATAATGGCAGCAACCTTCTCTCCGCCCTACGCTTGGGTAAGTTCACGCATGTACCATGCCTAGCACACGTCCTAAATCTGGTGGTACAGCGTTTCCTAAACCAGGTACCAAGGGCTGACAGAGCTTCTCAGCCAGGCCAGAAATGTCTGCAGCCACTTCAGACGGTCATTCCCAGCAAGTGTTCACCTGGCAGAAATTCAAAGAGAATTCCACCTTCCCACAAACCGTCTGATCTGTGACATGCCCACCAGGTGGAACTCGACATTAGCAATGCTGCAGCGTCTGCAGAAGCAGCAGAGGGCCATCAATGAGTACCTGTGTGAGTATGGCACAAGGACAGGTTCAGGTCAACTTGTTTTTTTTTCACCCCCGCAGTGGCTGATGATCAAGGATGCATGCACTGTACTGTCACCATTTGAGGAGGCAACGAGGATGGAGAGCAGGGACAGTGCATGCATCAGTGACACAATTCCTTTAGTGTTCCTGCTGGAGCACACTCTGCAGGGAATTATAGATGTGGCTCTAGAGGCAGAGCAGCGGGAGGAAGAGGATGCCTTCCCTAGCTCTCAAGGCCCCAGTCTTTCCGCAGACAGCATTCCAGCGGGTCCTACTCAGATTAGACAGGAGGAGGATGAGGAGGAGGAATATTTAAGTAGTGGGGGCATTGAAGGTGGGGATTCCTCAAGGGAGGGTTTTGTGTGCCCAGAAACCCAAGGACTAGTATGTGGCTGGCAGGAGGAAGTGCACGATGAGGTTATCCTCATTGACCAGGAAGACTCGGAAGCTAATGTCACCTCCAACCTACGCTGCATGGGCTCCCCTATCCTGCAAAGCCTGCTAAAGGACCCCAGGATTCGTGCTATCAAGGAGAGGGATCATTACTGGTTGGCAAGCCTTCTTGATCCACGATACAAGGGTAAAGTTGCAGAGCTCATCCTGCCCGCACAGAGGAAGGACCGGATGAAAAAACTTGAGTACGCTCTAAAGTGACACTTGTGTAACACCTTTCCAGGCACTGGTAGGTTACCAAGTGATGACACAGGTGCTTCTGAGGCTGCGGAAGATCAGAGGAAGAGCGGTGAAGGCCGGGGCCGCTTGACTGATGACATTTTAAATTGTTTTAGTCCACGACGCCCAGGGATGTCAAATGTAGGCACCCATTGCCAGCGTCTTCACCATATGGTGCAGGACTACCTAGGGGCAAGGTAAGACCTGGATACCTTTACAGCAGATGATCCACTGGCTTACTGGGTGTTGAGATTGGATCACTGGCCCGAACTTAGCCAATATGCTATGCAGCTACTAGGTTGCCCTTCATCCTGCATGCTTTCTGAAAGGACGTTTAGTGCCGCTGGAGGTTTTGTCACAGACAAAAGAGTGCGTCTGTCCACCGACTCTGTAGATCGGCTGACATTTATAAAAATGAATCAGTCCAGGATCAGCAGCTATCAATCCCCTGATGCTGATGTAACTGAATAGATCGGGGATATCTTCTGCATTCCCAAAACCTCCACCACTGCACTCTTCCACAATACCACAAAGTGGTTACGGTGTGAAGGCACTTGCTGCCACCAAAGGCACAATATTTGGCTGCACTGCCACTGACGCCTATACCGGATTCATATCATTTTAATATTGGAGCGCAGGGTCCAACCCTGCACTCTTCCACAATACCACAGAGGGGTTAATTACGGTGTGAAGGCACTTGCTGCCACCAAAGGCACAATATTTGGGTGCACTGACGCCTGTATCAGATTCAAATCATTTTAATATTGGACAGCAGGGTCCAACCCTGCACTCTTCCACAATACCACAGAGGGGTTACGGTGTGACGGCACTGTTGCCGACACTAAGGTTGGGGTCAGACCAGCGCACTTTTAACGTGCGTTCTGGCGCACATAATTGCGGCCGCACTAGCAGCAGATGATGGGCAATGACGGCCAATATACGATGTACGGCCGCACAAAAGTCCGGCCGTGCAACACAAGTGGAATTTGAACGTATTTTTCTGAGAACGCTGAACCGCTAGTACTGACGTACTGAGTGCGCATCTGCAGTATAGCGGCGTGTTTGCGTGATTAGGAGATGTCAGACGCTGCTATTGTCCTGCCTACATAACGTCTAGATGCAAAAAGAGTTTTATTGACGATCCGTACAAAATCACGCCCGAAAATGCTCGTCGTCTGACCGTTTTTTCGCATTCCGTGAAAAAATATGTCAATGCGTTCGGATGCACTTTTTCACGTTCGCGGGGAAAAATGCTTTCGTCTGACCCTAGCCTAAAGGCCCAATTTTAAAGCACCTATTGTTACTTTCATCCAAAGCCTGCATAAGTTTCACCATAATTTAGCCAAAAAAATCACTAAACTTGTTCTGTGTGTCCTAAAATGTCTCCTCTTTTCATACAGGCTGCAGTCCCAAGCAGTTGTTTATGAATAGATTAAAGGAACACCATTTACCGTCATTTGAAATGTCTTTTGTTTTTAAATGTTTTTATACATCCTACAAATCCGCCACTTCACGGGCAGGTTATGGGGACCTCCTAGGCACGATATTTGAAGGAATTTTTCGTTTTTATTATTAACCTTTATTTCATGGAAAACTCACTGTTCCTTTAAAAACGTTTTTTTAAAACTTTTTGTCCTTGTTTCCTGTCCCCCAGGGCACTACCCGGAACCCCATACACCTTTTATGGCAAATATCTTGCATATATGCCCTCTTGGAGGGCACTCTAAAATTCGAACGTTCGAGTTCCATTGACTTGCATTGAGTTTGAATCGTGTTTGCGTTCGAACTCGAACTTTTGAAATTGTTCAAGTTCGAATGTGAACCGAACACAAGGGTGTTCGGCTCATCACTATCAACTAAGCAAGAGACTGTATGATGATTAAAAACACCACTTTTGGAAAGGAGTGTTTTCAAGTGACTGTTATAAATTTGTAAATGAATTCCAATCAATAAGTCTTACTTGGTGGTATATCCCTTTTCCACCTTAAGGTCAGTATAAAAGAAAGATGTGCCGGAGCTGGCGCTTCTTGTCCTGTTAGTGGTTCCTTCTGCTGCATCCGTGGCTTAGAAGTGTGGCAGCAGATGAAGCTTTTTATGCGAAACGTGTTTTGGTATGCTGTATATTTTATTACTAATAAAATTTGCATTATTTTATGGCTATCCCGAGTCCTGGATGCTTATATTCACCGAGGAGGTGGCTGAGGCTGATAGGTGATCCGGTGCACCTTCTGACGTCACCGACTGCCTACAAATCTGGCGTCTGATCGATAAGACACCAGCAAATGTGAGTACTTTGTTTCCACTCCGTTTTATACAATATTGCTCTATGTGAGTCATATTATATTTTGAGAGACACGGAGGATGGTAACCCTGTAAGGAAACCACAATTCTGACCCACGGGATGCAGCAGACGGAACCACTAACAGGACAAGAAGTGCCAACTCCAGCACATCTTTTTTTTATAAAAAATTATATTGAATCTTCTTTTATTTCCATTTTGAGTTGTATTTTCTGAAAGTTTAGTCTCTCTTCCGTTTAGAATTCGAGTCCCTTATCGTTTCTTCTTGTTGTTTATGGCCCACAAAGGGAATTTATGGGCCCTATTACATTCTTCACGCAAAAATGCACGGTAAACGCATGAATTTTTGCGCGAAGCGTCAATCGTTAATGCGTGTAAATCAAAGCTGGTATTACAATCCTCGCGCATTTTTCAATCCGTCAAAAAATAACACGCGTAAAATGGACACGCAAAAATGCACCCGCAGTAACGTTGCGCGCAGGAATCAGTGTGCGGACTGTTTTTTTCACGCAATTTAGTCAGCAGAATTAAGAACCTTAATTGTCTAACGTTAATTTTTTGAGCCTGTCAAAGTCAATCTGCGCATATATGCTGTATAAAAAAAATAACACGTACAACTTCTCAAATTTATTGGTTTGGTATGTGTAGAATGTGTAACTATACTTTTGCTGTATTTTTTGTTTGGGCTGGTGTATTTGTTTTCGGTCAGGTCCGTCAGATTTGCCATTAACACCAGCTTTCAGGAGTTGCTAAAAATATGTGCGCAAAGGCTGTGCGTTACAAACTGCGCATAGATTGTAATACCATCCGCGTACCAGTGCACAAATGCATTTGCGCTCACAATGTTAAGTATAGGACGCGCAAAGTACAGTAAGCTCGCGCAGTGTTCGCGCAGTTTCACCCGCGGTAGACGTATACACGCGTTTGTTGCGCTGAGATTGTAATACGATGTTCAGCGCAAAGGGTTTTGCCCTTCGCGTTAATGCTTTTTTGCGCACGCGTTAACGTTTGCGTTAAGAATGTAATAGAGCCCTATGTTTCTGTGCTCTCTACATTTGTCTTTGTGGAAATTATTTTTATTCTTTCTGCATGAAATCAGGGCAGTGCATTATTCATCTAAATTACCACATTTTCCTGCAGCTCTGAAGAATCTTCCGGCAATATGCTCTCAACTGCCTTTTCGTTGTCTTTGATGATGGGAGGCTAAAGGCAGGTAGGAACAAAACATAAAATTCACAAAAAACACAGTAAATGCAAACAATAAAGACTGGAAAGCTATCCATTCTTTGTCTCTTCATTGATTTATACCATTTTACAAAACTTTAGTGTAGGAAAGAAAAGAAATCCTGTTTATTATTGCTATTTAAAATGTTAAGGCAAATGTGGCTGTGCATCCTCTGCCATTAAAGGGTTAAGGCAGGCGTTGGCTGTGTGAAGCAGATAAGACCTACATTGAAGCCTCAGATGCTAGCCGAGTTTGTTTCACGCCCATCAGAGTTCAAATAGCCAGCAACAGGGAGCTTAAACACAGTTGCGGTCCATGATTCTTAGGACCTCCCATAGGGCACTATTGGCTGCCCTGAGCTAAAACCAGATTGCTTAGGGGAAAAATTATCAATCGCTAATTTCCCCTTTGTGTCCCGGTTTTGCCATCAGATCGCAGGGCAGGTGCTGAGCTCAGCAGCCTGCCCCGTAACGGTCTCTAGACTCACGGATGCTGAGGGCAGCACTAACATGACCGGCAAGATCTAACCTCTTGCGTGATCTTACTGGTCGGCGGAGTGATCGCGGAAGAAGAGAGGGGACTTTTTTCTCCAGCCTCACTCTGCTCCTGGCGGCTAGAAGCAGTGGATCGGGTAGCCGTTCTCACTGTAGGAAAAGAGGTGAGTATTTTATTTTTTGGGGGTCTTTTCAGCAGCGGAATCAGTTAGCACAGCTCAGAGCTGGTGTTAACTTTTTCATTAGCGCCAAGTCTTAGTAACTAGCGTTAGGACCTTGTGATCCTAACACTAGTTAATCTCTGCGTTCACTTTGCACTCTCCATTTTAAGTATAGGGAGTGCAAAGTACAGTAAACTCATGGTATAAACCGCTAATACTGATTCACTAACAGGGTTTTTATCCCGTTAGCAAATCCGAGGTAATCTGTGCGGAAAGCTAACATTAGTGCTAGCGTTAGCTTGAAGGAGGTGATAGAGTCCATACTGTCCTTATCAGATTTCGGGACAATATCCAAATCAAATGATCAGATTATTATTATGTTTTACTTTGCCTAGCAACAGTCGAGGAGACAAGGACACTGCTTAAAAGGACATAACACATTTTATCAATCAGGAACATGTTAAATGATGCAAAAACACTTAAAAATTATATAGTTTTTATTTTTTATATTTTTATTGCAAGAACATGGCAGGGCGCTGCCCCATCTGTCCCTTTGGACAAGCCTCCACTGAAATGATATTATTTGCACAGCAGTTACCTGAAATGCATATATTTTCTTCACATCTTTAGCTTCCCTGTTACAACGAAAAAGTATGTTATTTATTACAATTTAATCATTTTAATTGACTACACATTTTAATAATATACATTTACTGTAGGTATGAATGTTTATATTTAATGTAAATTAAGTTTTGGTTAATGTACTATTAATGACGCAAGAAACACCCCTCCCCCGAAAAAATCATTGGGGAAAAAGAAAACAGGAAATGGAGGTGAGGGGAACAAGACCATTAAACTCCTCGCACTGATCAGTAGCAATCTATATATATATTTCTTTTGTTTAATATCGGATATATATATGCAGAATCCCTGTTATTAAGTTTTATTTACTGTAGAATTAGAATTGAGTTTCGTTTCTGTATCCTGCAGGATTAGTTTCGTTTTTGAAGAAATGTTCTGCAATTTCCCCGAAATCACGTGCTCTGTATGTTAGGGGGGGTTTTGTAGCCACTACCTCCCGCTCTACCAATTATAACATGAGATGAGTAACTCAGCCTCTTTTGCAGAAATGTATAAATAATGTGTCCAGATAAAAAATCTACAGAGATGTGTTTTGAGTGACTAGAAGGCTTCGTGTCTTAATTTGTCATGTCTAAATCACTTCTCTCTCAACGTTGACGAAATTTTAATCCAAGGTGTCAATATCAGCTCGAGACAGGGTTTCGAGATAAGAGAAAGGACGGACAGGAGACGGTTAATTCTCCACAGATTTGGAGGCAGCTGCTGAGATTGACCAGTCATCCCTCGTCCTGGTGAGTATTTTCCTTGTCTGGACGAGGGCTCTGACCTCGGTCATTCCACGAACTAAATTTGTCCGTGCCTTTTTAATGTATCTGGGATACAAACATAGTTAAGTAAGAAGGAACAAGGGTTCCTAGACGGAGTATATGTCAGGGACTGCTCCCCTCTAGGGTATCGGGGATACCCAAGACAACCTTGGATTAACATTTAAAGCTGTATATTTGATGCATGCTTATCAATAAGCATATATATATATAAGTTGTAGAGTTATAAGTTAAAATGCCGAGTGGTCTGTAAGGTAAGACGGACGCTCGTCATTCCTGTATTATTATGCCGGGATACGCGGGCCCTTACCGGCATGGCAACGACTGCTGAATACTGTAGCGGTTGACTGCAGGTGCAAGTGATTCCGCTGGGTGGGTGTCCGTTGAAGGTGAGCTGACATCTGCAGGCGCCAAGCAGGATTTCCTGTTCAGTGGACCTCATCTCGTCTCAAACGGACCCCCCAGCCTGGGAACACTGAGACACCCCTGAGTCCGAGGAAACAACGAACAGCGCGGCGATAGGTAAAGTGTTTTCTATGTTTATATATGTAATGGAAATACCGGTATAAAAAGATGTCTGGCTGTAGCCGGATAAGGAGACTCGCGGCCACATTCTCGGGTGACATACTGAACCTGCCGTATATAGCACAGGGCTAGAGAGTGGCCAGCGCGTGTCTGGACCCGAGGAATCAGATGTTAACCAAAAGGTAGTTCTGTAAGAGAAAAAGAAAATAGCCACGTGGAGTTGCAGAGTCAGTCAGTGTTTGTAAACAGAGCTTCTGCACGTGAACCAGGAAAGAAGAAGAAATTTCTGTGACTGGGCTGAGAGCCCTGAGAGTCAGTGCTAGTGTGTACGTCGTGTAATACAAGAGACCAATTAAAGTCAGCAGTAGCTGCAGAGATAGTGGTGCCGGGTGGGTAAATAGCCCATAGGCAAATTGGAATTGCAGACAAAAATATTGTTATAGAACGAAATGTATATAGTCACAAGCAGGCAAGAGTTAGAATTCAATTAACGGAATATAAGGAGCCAAAAGGAGGGATGGCGTGCCCTCGGCTAGTGGAAAGAGTTGAATTGTTTGTTTTGTTGTGTGCTGAAAGTATCTGGTACAGTACGTGCTGTGAGTGATTTGAGTGCTGTAAGTGAATGTGCGTCTACTCGCATTGCGAGAAAGCAAACTGAGTTTCCGGCTCAGGCAACTGCAGTCCGGCTACTGACGGAGAAAACGGGTCAGATATATATATATATATATATATATATATATATATATATGTGTGTATGTATAGATGTATGAACTGTTGACTGAGTACCAGACAGTAAATTTCAAGTGTTTTTGCTAACAAGTAATATCTGTATTGTAAAAAAAAATAAAAAAATAGCAGTGCTGTATAATTTGTGTATGTAATTCAGACAGATTATTCGGATGTGATATCTGTACTGTTCTGTGTGAGTATGAAGTCAGAGAATGTTATTTGTTATTATAGTGTGTGATGTATCGAATAATATATGGTAGAATGTTTTTGTCTGATTGTGTTTATAATTGATCTATCAAACTGTTCAATTAAAAGTAAAGTGTGATAAGTAATTAATTTAGAGTGTGGAATGGCTGAGAGGTGGTGAGATTCTCCGTACTCGCCTCCTCCTTCCACCCCCCTCCCCTCAGACACACTGTTTATGCGAAGAGGGGGAAGGGGGGGTCGTGTTTTTTTTTGCTCTCTGATAGACAGAGAAAATAACCCTTTGTGTGTCTGTGCAGCGAATTCAAAATAAAAAGAAATAAAGAAGAAAAATTACTATGTTTAACTAATTTTAATATATGCTACAATAAAATGTATAAAGGCTCTTGAGTGCAAGATATATGTTTATATTTTGTGTTGATATTATTCCAAAAACTCTAGTTTTGTTCACAGAGCTAGAATTAAATAATAAAAAAAAAAAAGAAGTTCTGATTTTTATATTGTTACAGATTAAAACAATAATAAGTATATAATAATATTGTTTACCAATATATAATACAATTTATTAACAAATTAAATGGAAATATATGAAACGGTTAAAAAAATTAATATTAAAAGAGCAATTTGAGAAGTAATTAAAGTAGTTTTATACTGTTTTTATGTTTTATATAGTTAAAAATATAGTAAAATTATGATTAATAATTCAATTAAAAATATATTTTTATTTGATTTCTGATGGGATAGTTATTTTATTGTGATGGGATTATTTTAGAGGTTTAATGATGAGATGTTTGGAATGATTTATTTATTTTTTCTCGATATGGTATTAAAAGTCCGTTTTGGCTACGGGAGAGAGACTTCTGTGAATATTGTTTATACAATGTGTATATGTATATGCCCGAATGTCCCATCCAGTTTCTGAGGCGGGATATTTTTTTGCAAATTGCAAGCCCAAATTATATTTTTCCCCGGGGGATATGCTCGATTAGATTTGTCTGAGAGTGGCAGCTTTCCACGGCAGTACAGCCAGCCAGCCAGCCAGCCAGCATATTTAATCTGTACAAATAAAAAAAAAAAAAAAAAATTGCAGTAATTATGCCAAGAGAAGAAGAATGGCGCTCGGCACCAACGCCAGCAGCCCCGGACCCGCATATACTACTCATTGGAATTTCTGAGGTGTGGGTGGAGGAAAACCCGCCCGGACTAGCTGTAAATATTTTCCGAGTGTACGATGATTTACGATCTGGTGCAACGTCTGTAGCTTTAAGACACTATTATATCCCACAAAAAGCCAAGCAGAATATCCAGACATATTTGCAGAGATTTAAAGACTACGGTATATTGAAATTCTGCGTGTCACCGTGGAACACACCATTGTTCCAGCAAGACAACCCCTTTTTATTTTTCAGTGGGAGGTATCTACAATGGATGCGCGCTCAGCCAGGACCTCTTGTCCTTCCACGCTACAGTATGTTGACTATTAATTACGGACTTCTCCCATAGAAAAAGACTGTCTCTCTGCCACAAAAGCCCTGCTACATCTCCTGTGCCATGCAGGTTACAGAGTGTTCAAAAAGAAAGCACAAATATGTAAACAGACTGTGAAATATCTAGGTTTTCAAATTAACAGGTACCAAGCGTGCACTGGGGGCAGAGAAAGAAAAGAAGCAGTATGCCGAATACCCCAACCAAAGACAAGTTGACACTTGGCCAAGTTCTTCATGTCAAGGTGCCCCATGCTGTCAAAGCCCTGTTGGACGTCAAAGGAAGTTACTGGTTCAGCAACAGCCGGATGGCGAAGTACCAAGCTATGATGTGTGAGAATCCACACTTTCATTTGAACCTTATCGCTACCTTGAACCCTGTTACTTTACTGCCTGACTGCGAAGAGGATCCAGATTATGAATGCCTCCAAGTTATGGAAGAAGTGTTCAGTAGCAGGCCAGATTTGAAAGACGTACCCCTAGACAAATACGATCTACAACTATTTACCGATGGTAGCAGTTATATGGATGATGGGAAGAAAGTCTCCGGCTATGCAGTAGTCTTAGCAGAAGAAATTATTGAAGCAAATCCACTACCAGGCCATACATCTGCACAACTGGCTGAAATTGCGGCCCTCCTAGAAGCTGTATGGAAACCGAGTGCTGTCAGTATTATGCATTGTCGTGGCCACCAGAAAGGTCATGATGAAATCCCAAAAGGTAACAGGCGCGCTGACCAGGCCGCAAAAGCGGCTGCAAAACCATTGCTGACAACTGATCCAGCCAAAGTCCTGCTCTGCAAGCAAGAAGACCAACCTGCCATGCCAAACTACGAATTTTATACGAATTGGAGAAAATTTGAATTTGGAGGCGAGTTTATTGAAATTATACTGCACAAATGGCAAGACAAGTATGTACTGCTAGAACTAATTTATGATTATATTCAATGGTTTTTTTCTATATCTGGTCCCAAGGCCGAAATTTTTACTCCACTCCTCTGAACTCGCAAGAGATATGTTTTATGATTAACACCTCAGAAGTTCAGCAAAGACTCCGCAGAGTATACGAAATGATGCTGAAATTCTTCGGTGTAAAAGTAATGGGGGAGTAATGGAGAAGATACACAGGAAAGAAACCGAAGTTGAACGAGCAGAAAATTCGAGAGAATGAACCCTAAAGACTTTGATGTCCAAACTGTGCCAAGAGATGCTATTAGGATGGTTGGATGTGCTGCCGATAGTCCTATTACACATTAGGTGCAGGCCAACCCCCAATTGAAGCTAAGTCCGTATGAACTTATGTTTGGACGGCCTACCCCTCTGATTAATGGACTAAGGGGGGACCTTCGGGCATTGGGGAAAACTAAACTAAATGATCAGGTTGTACTGTTAGGTAAATCAATGACAGACATTGGCGGAAACTTTTTTTTTTGTGTTTTTGAAATTCCGGTGGGGAGAGATTGGGTTTATATGACTGTGAAAAGAATTGCCCAAGGGATTTTGATATTTGGGGCAATTGTGGTACTGATTTTGTATTTTGCAAATTTGATTTATGGACTGTTATGTGGAGTATGCCCCAGGTGCTTCAGCACCACCAAAACCCGGAATGGTACCCACCCGATGATGGAGAACCGTACCATGTGGAGACAAAAACGAGAGGCGCTATCTGGAACCCAGCTAAAAGGATATTTACTTGTGCAATTTAAATGTGACTATGCTAAAAAAAGTCTGGGCAAATTATGTGTTGGGTGTGTAGTAGACTGCACCCAGAGACCATTTATATACTATTCGTTTTTGTCCCAATGAATTTGAGTATGTTTGTATCAGAAAATGTTACAGTACAGGCAGTTGATAGGTCAAGGGGGAAACCAGAAGTATTCAGTCCTGGGTACCCCATAACAGGACCAGTGTACCCACTAGAATGGTGTTTTCAATTAGGCCCAGATAAGGAGATAACCCATCCCCATTATTTATGTTATTCAAGTAAGTTCAACTGGATATTATATATTTATATATGTAATACAAAGGAGCAGTCAAATTTTCTATATATACGATGTAGAAAGTTCACAAGCGAGCAAGAGGAGGTGATTGCGAATGTGACCAATGGAAGGCAGGATGTAGTGGATATGATGAAACGACTGAGACAGCTTCCGATAGCGATATTAAAGGGAATATTATATTTGTCACCATTTATAGTGAAAGGAGAGTACCAGGTGTGCTGTGGAAGAGTGTGTTACATATGGGTACCATCTACAGTAACGGGAATGTTATTTGGTTAAATTGATCTCAATCCAGAGGGTGAGGGGAGAATACACTAATTCAGTCACAACATTTCACCCTAGGTATCCACTGGTGTTTGAGAGACAGAAGAGAGAGTTGTTTAAGAAAGCGGATTGAATATGGGCATGGCTTCCAGTATGGACTGGATGAGGAAAAGAGTTGATGGCAAGAATGAACAGTTATGCCAGTTTGATGGATGAGATTTTGAATAAGACTAGTTGAGATATTCAGATGCTGAATCTGGAAGTACGGGAGATACGAAAGATACAAATGATATATGATATGGCACTGGAACATATCAGTGCAGCTCTGAATGGATTGTGTGAGATGACGATGCATTATGAATGTTGCACATTTATCAAGAATGCTACACATGATGTCCCTGATTATTATCAGGTAATTCAAGATCACCAAGAAAAGGTAGCACAGTTGCAGGACACAGTAAGGAGGACAGTAGCGAAGACTGGAATTGGGAGACTGTCATGTGTTATCCGTTCCGTGACAGGTACTACCCCCCTGGTTCTAATGCTTCTCGTGTGAGTAATGAGGGATTTGTTCCCCTGCTCACACTGTCCTCAAGGACTGCTCGAAGAATCATATGTTGAAACAGAATGATTCTAAGAGGGGATTGAGGGGAACAAGACCATTAAACTCCTCGCACTGATCAGTAGCAATCTATATATATATTTCTTTTGTTTAATATCGGATATATATATGCAGAATCCCTGTTATTAAGTTTTATTTACTGTAGAATTAGAATTGAGTTTCGTTTCTGTATCCTGCAGGATTAGTTTCGTTTTTGAAGAAATGTTCTGCAATTTCCCCGAAATCACGTGCTCTGTATGTTAGGGGGGGTTTTGTAGCCACTACCTCCCGCTCTACCAATTATAACATGAGATGAGTAACTCAGCCTCTTTTGCAGAAATGTATAAATAATGTGTCCAGATAAAAAATCTATAGAGATGTGTTTTGAGTGACTAGAAGGCTTCCGTGTCTTAATTTGTCATGTCTAAATCACTTCTCTCTCAACGTTGACGAAATTTTAATCCAAGGTGTCAATATCAGCTGGAGACAGGGTTTCGAGATAAGAGAAAGGACGGACAGGAGACGGTTAATTCTCCACAGGAGGATTTCAACATTTCATAAAATTTCTGATCCCGGTGTGAGAATGTTATATTATTAACAGTTAATTTGTATAATAAAAAAAAAGTAATGTAATGCAAGCTTTGAACATTGGGAATTGCCACCTCAAAAATACAGGTCTTCTTACTTGTGCCATTTGGTAAGAAATAAAAAGTTAGAAACATTTACATACACAAAAATACATTAGAATGATCATGTCACTTGAGGTAAAACTGTGCAATAAATAAATAAAATTGTTCTAGTAATACCTTAATAATTCATGAATAATTACTTTCATAAAGATATGATGAAAAAAGACAAAAGAAAAATGTTTGCCAAAAAAAAAGCGGTCTGATTCAGACACACCCAAAATAGACTCAGTTAATTTCAAACACATCTGAAGACATTCTCGGAAGCATTTTTCAGGAGTAACTGAAAAATAAATTGGACCTACTCGAAAAATATTCTATTGATCCTGAATTGGAACACTTTTAGAAACTATCAATTTCTCAGGTTAGGGTTTGACACTAGGGTTAGGTTACTATTTGTGCTTAGTATAGTGAATATTATATAGTATATTGTAGAGATGTGCATTCGCTTCGGAAAAAATTCGGAATTTGGAACGAAATTTGATAATTTGTAGTTCGGAAGTACTTCCGAATAACGAATCAATACGAATTTGAAACGAAACAAAATGGTATATAACGAATTTATTTCGTTTTACACTGTCATCATCATAAAAGAAAAAAATTGAATATTTGATATCAACTATCGAATTTGAAATGAACTATCAAATTGATATCATCTATCGAATTGATATATGAAATTCGAATTGATTCGAAATTTCAAAACGAAACGGAATACGAAACGAAATTAGTTATGAAATTTTGAAAACAAAATTATTTCAAAACGTAACGAAACAAAACTAAAAACAAAACAAATTTTTCAGCCATGCACATCCCTAGTATATTGAAATTATGAATATATTACTGTTTGAGATTGGTTCAGGTTAGGGTTACTTTTAGGGTTAGGGTTACTGGTAGGGGAAACCCTAATCCTAACATTCTGCTCCATTTGCTTCATTTTTAGGAAACAGATTCTGCTCCTCTTTTGACATGAGCTCTGCCGAAAAAGTTAGTTTCGCAGTCTGTTCTATAGAGTACTGTCCTGGTAATACCGATCTGTATTTTAATGAACTGCATAATTTTTAATCAAATCTGTACATGTGCAACCAGCTTGGAAAGCGTGCTGTATAAAAAGAATATGAAAAATTTCCATTCTAGCTAAAGTGAACCAGGTCGACAAAGCACATGTGATTTCCACCTGCATAGTGGTAGCTTCGGCGATCACCACCCCTCCTTACGTAAACATTGATACTCACAAGGCTCCGGGCACATTTTCTGTGATTACACAAACGTAAAAATCTCCCTCTGTGCCACATTATTTGGCATAGGGAACAATCAGGTATTGTCCAGCTGGCCACACGTAACACTGGCAAACCTCACGTTTATAGAAATGGGAGAAGAAGCGGCGGGTTCCTTTGTGTTGAAGAAATCCTTGTCAAAAGGAGCTTTATCGTTGGACCTACTAATGTAACGGTTAGCCCCTGCTTGGGCCATCGTGGTGGTTAGGACCAAGGAGTGAAGCCCTTAAGGCAGGTGAGTTACTGACTGGACACAAGGACAGACTGATTTCTCCAAAACCAAAGGAGCATCAAAAAACAGAACTGAATTGCCACTAAGTTCCGAAGGCTTCAAGACCGATAGACCACTTAGGACACGCTCAGAAACACAAAGACACGCCTGACAATCTGAATTGAGCAGGCCGCAGGGCAGTCAACAAAACAGACAGAGAACACAATGATATACCTGACAATCCGTGAATTGAGTAGGCTGCAGGGCAGCCAACAAAACAGACAGACTACACTAAAGAGGTCCTTATAAGCGGCCTCTGAATATATACTAGACTAGGACAGACAAGGTACAATTAACATACAAGAATCGTCAAACAGGCAGAGGTTGGCAACAGATAAGAATATACAGTACCAGGAGTGGGCAGAAGGGATAGTCAGGAATAAAGCCGAGGTCAGAACCAGAAAATACTTGGACATGAATGCTTTGCAGCAACACAGGGAACACGAACCAGACAGAACCACCATGAAACTCCACAAACCGTCAACGAGGCTCTGTGCTGCTGGGATATAAATAGGGAGTGGGCATGTGTAATTGGGCCATGTGACCCCAGACAGCACAGCCAGACACACCACAGGGGAAAAACAGACATGAAGGCCCTTCACCACCAGGAGGCGCAGCCAAAACCAGGGAAAACGTAACAACTAGGAGCCACCTTGGAATTGCCAACCCCCAAAGCAGAAGTCCTGGTGAGTCAACTACAAGCCAGCCTGAGAGAAACTGGTGGTACTGCACTAAAGACTGGTACCAAGAGCCAAAGAATTCCGGCAAACACTGTGACGTATCTCAGATGTAGGGCCCATGCCAAACCAGCTTTGCAAGATCTGGTGGTCTTGTTTACACCTGATAAAACTCAATAGTTGCCAGAAAGACTGTATTTCAGGGAGACATTAGTGTCACACCAAAAGGGACAGTTTTCCAAGCTATCCATCTCTGTCTGGAACACCACCATGCAAGACGTTATTTTACCAAGCCAGACTAGGATTGGGTGCCTCAAACCCATCAGACAGCATACCCAGCTCAGGTGAAACTGAAAGAATCAGGGATTGTGGCCACTCACTCGGTAATTCACAGACCACAGTCATCCAGATCAGTAAGAAAGGTCGAGTGGATACTCTGAACACGAGTCAGTCACTAGAACACTGGGATCAGTCATCTAGAACACTGGGATCCACCAGTACCTATCGACCACCTACCGGAGAAAGATCAGCAAAGAGTCAAGAAGGGAGGAATGCCACGCCTTCGCTAAAGATGATTCTGACGTCGGATGCATCCCTTCGCTACAATTGCAACTCCGCCTCAAAGACAATACACCGGTTAGAAGAACTTACATGTCTGTACTAAAGCCAATACACCAGGAGGTGAAAAAATATCTGCAAGATCTGCTGAACCGTGGATGGATTGCAGAGTCAAAATCATCATACTCTTCACCCATTGTGTGCGTGAGAAAGAAGGACGGTAGTTTAAGACTGTGTTGCGACTACAGAGAGTTGAACCAGAAGTCCATCCCTGACCGCCATCTCATCCCGTGGATTCAAGACATGCTAGACAGCCTAGGAGGAAGCTTATGGTTTTTGGTGCTAGACCAAGGGAAAGCCTATCATCAAGGATTTGTAGAAGAATCCAGTAGACCACTGACGGCCTTCATCACACCTTGGGGTCTATATGAGTGGATGCAAATACCTTTTGGCCTTAGCTCTGCACCAGCTGAATTTCAACGCAGCATGGAAACCTGTCTAATGGGACAGAGGGACGAGATCTGTCTGCTGTACCTAGATGACAACCTGGTTCACAGCAGATCATTCCAAGAACATGTGGAACATTTACGGTTGGTACTGCAACGGTCTCAGAAACATGGAGTCAAGTTAACAGCTAGGAAATGTAAACTCTTCCGAAATAAAGTCAGATTTTTTGGCAAGATTGTGTCCAAAGATGGCCATTCCATGGATCCAGCAGACACTGCGCCTGTGCTGGCCTTGAAGAACAACTAGCCAAAGACTGTTGGGGAACGCAGGAAATTATTAGGATTCATTTCTTACTATAGCCCTTATGTCCAAGATTTTTCCAGGATTGCAAAACCCCTATAAAAATTACTATCAGCAGATACAACACCTACTACAACGTCAACACCGGCTAGCCAGCCCAAGAAGAAGATTCACCAAAATTAAGAGGTCAACTACATTCCCATCAGTCTATAATCTGGACTGACCACCACCAGGTAGTGCTGAACCGACTAATTGAAAAGTTAAAAGTAATTGCTTACAGGTCTAGGACTCTCACACCTGCCGAGAAGAACTATCACATGCATTCAGGAAAATTAGAGTTCCTAGCGATGAAGTGGGCCATATGTGATAGGTTCAGGGACTACCTATACTATTGTCCATCCTTTGTAGTATATACAGACAATAATCCACTAGCCTATGTTCTCACTACAGCTAAATTGAAGGCAACAGGCCATCGATGGGTTGCAGAACTAGCTGATTTTAATTTCACCATCAAGTATCGTCTAGGATAGAGAAATGCTGATGCGGATATACTCTCTCGCATGCCATTAAGTCCGGAACAATACATGCAACACTGTTCGCAAGAAGTGGACCCCAAAGTCATCAGTTGCATAACTTAAGCACTTGAAGTATGACAGAAAGAAGAAACACCTTGGTTGTGTCCAATAACCATCGCCAATACAACGTTAATAATAGATGCTACCCAAAAGAAGGTAGCTCAAATACCAAAAGGGACCATAAGAACAGCGCAAAAAGAAGAGTCTGTGATAGGTTCCCATCGATACTGGACCAAGAAATGGACCAAATGAAATGGACCAAGTAATACCTCGATGAAGATGGAATCTTGAGACGGAAAACGTCCTCAGGTTTTCAATTAGTATTACCCAAGTTGTATCATCAATTGGTGTTGAAGGAATTACACAAAGACATGGGTCACCTAGGAGTCAAAAGGACTGTGAACCTAATTAGAGAAAGATTCTTTTGGTCACACATGCAGAGGGACGCAGAGCAATACATCAACCATCAGTGCACTTGTCTGAAAGACAGATGCCCTAATAAGCCGACTAGAGCTCCATTGAACAATATCGTCGCAACTTATCCATTTGAGAAGGTCTCCATCAACTTCCTCCATCTCGAGGCATGTAAAAGAGGTTATGAGTACATACTAGTGGTAATAGACCATTTCACCAGGTTTACTCAGGCCTACGCCACTAAGAACAAGTATGCAAAGACTGTCGCCGTCAAGATATTCAGTGACTTTGTCTAAAAGTTCGGATTCCCTACCAGGATCCACCATGACATGGGAAATTAATTTGAAAACAATTTATTCTTGGCACTAGGAAAACATTGCCACATCCAGAACTCTCACACGACTCCATATCATCCAGAAGGTAATGGGCAATATGAAAGATTCAATCGCATGCTGTTGTCTATGCTTCGGACCCTGTCGCCAGATACCAAGAAAGACTGGAAGAACTCACTTGCACGGGTAGTACATGCATACAATTGCACCAAAAGTGAAGCTACAGGGTTTACTCCATTTTTTCTACTGTTTGGGAGCTCTCCAAGATTGCCAATAGATAACATGTTTGAACAATACAAGAATCACTCTGGGTATGTGAAAATCTGGACAGATAGGCTTCAGTCATCCTATCAGGTTGCTTCACAGGTAGCTACCCAAGCTGCGTAAAGAGTATTATGACAGAAAAACTCATGGAGTGGACCTCTCACCTGGCAGCAGAGTCCTTGTATGAAACCTTAATGAAAGAGACTCCTAAACCAGCTATGCAGACGTCTGAGGGAATATCAGAAGATGAATCGGATCTTGAACAAGAACAATGGAGATCGTTCAACCCAGAGAGATCACACAAGGGAAGACATAGAATTGAATCCTGACGCGGCAGAGTTCTACCCTTGCCCATTGGAAACGTGTGAGGAAAGTACAGTGGAAAGTAAAGAGAAAGATTAGAGGAAAATAGAGAGGAAATTACAGTGGAAACAACCGAGGACGCACCTGTGATTCAACCTGAACCAACTGCATGTTCATCGGAAGACCCAGAAGAAGCAAACTCTTCGACTGAAAAATCAACAGAGACAGTTGACAGCGACAAAGGGGAGTCTGAGGATGCTTCAGATGCCCTTCCGCTACGCCGGATGCAGCCCAGCAGAAACAGGAGACAGCCAAAAGTTCTGACTTATGACACTTTGGGTCAACCCAGTAGTGTTGCCAGAAATGCAGCGGTACAGGTCATAGTCTGTGTTTCTACACTACCTGTTTGCCCTAGCTGGTATCTAAGCCCAGACTGCTGAGGACTCTAAAGCTGGTAACTGTATCCATGCCTATAACGCTATGGTTTATTAATGTTCACTGAAATGTTAGATGTTATGTTCTGTGGTTAACAAAAGGACATTTCTTGCACTCTTACTGCAGACATTCCAGGTTAAAGATCTTCAAGTGATGGAACTAGGTAGGAGCTAAAATCGGCTGACACCACCAACAAACAGTAGAGAGTATTAGGTGGTTATGCTGTACTGTATTGATAACATACCATGGGTATCCCACCTTATTAAAATAAAAAAAGGGACAGACGTAATAAGATGTCCCCTAGTTCTCCAACAACTCTTGTCTTCACAATTATCTATAAAACCCTGTGTTAAAGAGGTTTACTAGTTGGTTGGCTATAGGCAACAACATTTCACCAGGCTCCATAGCACTGTGGACCTGGTGGGGAAGCTGTGACATAACTGGGAGTAGATGTCGCAGGGAGGATGGTTCCTCAAGTAATTGTATTACTACTTAACCTTGGCTCCCTTTAGTTGTTGTGAGATAAGTAAGAGAATGGTTCTTATATTAAATTCTGCGTATAAAATTTTGTGGGGGGGGAGTGTAAGGTATATCAAAACCAGGTGCCCCATAAACCAAGTACCTCATTAAAATACACTAAAAAAGGAAACTCATGGCATTTCTATTAAACCACCAGTAGATGGCAGCAGAGTGAAAAGCCTGAATGATGTCATTATTTCAGAGGATCTAAGGGTAAGTAGTCAATGTAATAGAGCAGCAGGAAATGCTAGCAGAATGCTTGGTTGTGTAGGGAGAGGTATTAGCAGTAGGAAAAGGGAAGTGCTCATGCCACTGTACAGAGCACTGGTGAGACCTCACTTGGAGTACTGTGTGCAGTACTGGAGACCGTATCTCCAGAAGGATATAGACATCTTAGAGAGAGTTCAGAGAAGGGCTACTAAAATGGTGTACGGCTTGAAGGAGAAAAGTTACCAGGAAAGGCTTAATGATCTTAACATGTACAGCTTGGAAAAAAGACGAGACAGAGGAGATATGATAGAAACATTTAAATACGTAAAGGGAATCCACAAGGTAGAGGAAGGGAGTATATTTAAAAGGAAACAAAATAGCAAAACAAGAGGACATAGTCTTAGATTAGAGGGGCAAAGGTTTAAAAGTAACATCAGGAAGCATTATTTTACTGAGAGGGTGGTGGATACATGGAACAGTCTTCCAGTAGAAGTGGTAGAGGCCAAAACAGTAATTGAATTTAAGCAAGCATGGGATAGGCATAAGGCTATCCTAAACAAAAGATAAATCCAGGTTCAGTATCCATGTAATTGGGCAGACTAGATGGGCCGAAAGGTTCTTATCTGCCAACATTTTCTATGTTTCTATGAGCATGTGTTTATGTAAGATGTTTCATTAGCAGGGGGAACCAAGAGCAGACCTTCTGTTTCTGGTAGGAACAAATTATCAGTTGCAATCCTACCAGAACTGAAAGGTTATGCTTTATGTCATTGCAGGTAAGAGGGAGCATATCCAGGGGTATAAACAGAGCAAAAGTGATTCAATTCACATCCCTGTGAGTAGAAAAGGCTGTTGCTACTGTTGGGTAATTAGATAAGACACTATACAGATGTCAGCGGGTTGCGCTGATGTGTCATAGGACACCAGCATACAGGGAATGTGGACTAGAAGATCTAATGTTATACTGTATTGATTACATTACACCATTAGCCTACTATAATGCAGATTGAGTAATCATATATCTGTATATGTTTAACTTAATAAATTTTTATAAGGACGTTATTCCTGCATAGGTGAATGTTACTGTTATATATCTAAATGTGTATTAGTGTATAAGGAACAAATTTTCAGTTGCAATCCTACCAGAACTGAAAGATCATGCTTTATGTCATTGCAGAAAAATGTTTTCACCCAGCCCGCTCCCTTCGCACATTGGAAGTATTGACCATACTTTCAGCGTATGTGCAACATTTGCCAGATATCTGAAGCACAGCACAGGTGATAGGTTTTGCTGCTCAGTGATTGCAGGATTCAGTCTGTATTTCCACAAGATAATCTGTAAAATCTGGCCTGTTTGAGGGTCCAGAGGACAGGTTTGGTAAACACTGCTTTAAGGAAACTCCGTAGCATGTACTATTTCTGTATGGAAATGACAACTGCAAAAAAGAAATAAAAAAAACCTACCCACAGCAAAATTATCAGATATCTTTTTGCCTTTTCTTTTATTAATAGTGTATAGTGTGTGTTGTATTGTATTGTAGGTCACTACTGTATATACTGGTGGAAATGTCAGTGTATTTAAAGACCAGAGGTCAGAATTAAATGAAAAATGACTATACTAAGGCCCCCTATTCCAAGGTTGCCACAAAACAGAGACGGTAAGTATAAAAAATCAGTTTGAACGCCTCGTAGCTATTGCTTTTTCTTGTTTTAATTTCTCCTCACAGCTGATATTACTCTTTTGTTGTGTTGCTTCCCCCTTCCCCTCTTTCTGTGTTTTTTTTTTTTTTTTTTAGGGATATTTTGGGAGGCACAGACGTGACCTGGTGCCCGTCTTTGCCCCCGAATGCCCGGGCCTAAGTGCCATTCTCCCCCTGTGGCCCCCACGCGGTCTTCATGGCTGTAGGGGTTTTCGCCAGGGCAGGCACAATTCTGGCCATTGCCATCTTTCCAACCCCCCTTCTTTTTTCCCCCCCTTTTTTTTTCTTTCTCCTTTTCCCTCTTCCTTTCTCTCACCCACCTACCTATGCTGGATGCCTATAGCTGACTCCCTCTTATGTTGATGTCCTGTTCTCATGCAGAGTTTATAGCGGTTCGCTCGTTACTTTTGAGACTATCAGGGTTATACAAAAAGATTCGAAAAGTCACCGCACGTTCGGTGACCTTTCGTTCTCTTCAATTCGGTTCCTTTTGCCGATTGCATTTCGGTGACCCTGCGGTGTATTCAGCAAACAGCACAGGGTCCCCGAATTGCAGGGAAAAGCTGCCGCAAACCTGACGAACACTAACCGAATGCACACTGAAAACAAGCAAAAACATCCGGATTAACCTTCAAAGAAGCCGAACAGGAGCCGAATCACACAGAGTCGAAGCAGCTGTGACGTAGAGGAGGCAGTGAATAAATTAGCAAAACCATTTGTATGAATCTGGGAAAATGAAACGCTGTTTGCAAAGAAACTACTGAGCGAAAATGTCTGAAATTTTCACAGGAGGTCCAGGGAATGATAATAAAGAGGGCTGTTACAAAAAAAATAAGTAAACTGAAAAAAAAATAAAAAATAAAAATCGGACTTTTAAAAAAAAAAAAAAAAAAATCCAGAAAAATGCTTAAAGTATCCTAAAAAATCTATAAATAAAGAGACTTTTTGCTGCAGAATTTTATAATGAACGGTTTATTAGATATTGAATTAAAATGGGAATATTTTTAACATTGAAGCCTATGGGATTCTCCTGAATAAATTTGCCGAATTAAACCACCGAATGGCAGGGCATTTCGGGAACCTTTCACTGCTGGTTTGTGTTCTCTGAATAGCCGAAGCAGTGCTTTTTCATGGGGATTTCACTGCCCTCGAACAGGGACCGAACAGGCACCGTATGCTCAGGCAATTCGCCAGGATTTGGCGAATTGCCTGCTCTCTGAATAGCCGAATGGCCAGGAAAGGTGATTTTCAGCGTTCGGTTACCTTTCTCAAGCAATTCGGATCTCTTTGGATAACCCTGTATATATCCTACTAATTGTCTTCTTTACGCTCGCTGTCCTATTGCTGTTGTGGTCTGATGACATTTTGCTTTTGTTACCTGTTATACATATGATGTATTGCTGACTATCTCAAAATAAAAAAATTTAATACAAAAAAAAAATCAGTTTGAGCAGAATTTACTTACGTCTCTGTTATAGCGTACCTATTCTGGGGTATGCGATTTGTTAGCGCTTGGCCCCACACATAAGCGCAGGGCAGTGGAGGTATATATATATATATAACAAAACCACGGAGAGAGCACTCCAGACAAACACATTCAAAAACCTGCAACAGCTCCATGCATGGGTGCATAATGCCAGCTTTTACCACATGGTGAAAATTTCTTAACTCTGAGCTTTGCTGAATAAAATGGTGAAAATTTGGTTCGCAATGAACGGCCATGAATTGCTTAAGTCTGCCAACAGCGTCAATGTAATCCACCCTCTGGCAAGTCATACTCTACAAACCTAATGACTGCCCATCATGGGATAAACTCACTTACTGAGGAACAGTTCCCCTTCATGGAGCTCCCGCAGATCAAGGTTAAATAGGTTCTGGAGGAGGAGTACCTGTGGCAGGGAGGGTATATGACAATATATGTATATATTGTGTGTAGGCTCCTGATGTGAACAATATTAACCCTTTCGCTGCTGAGGCTTTTCACACCTCTGTGCTGAGGTCATTTTTACCGCTTTCGCTCATCATGTTTAACCGCGTTTTGAAGCCATATTTTGATATATGACCCAGACATATTATATATTGTACTTTCTGGCAGACTTGTCAGATTCATAATATGTCATTATTATATGTATACGTCATGTCCTGTCTGTATATTATAACAAAAAATGCAATAAAATATGAATTTTCAATAATTTAATATGTGTTAAGTGTTTTTTTTCACATTTTAACATGCGAGCATTTGAGATTATATTTTCTATGGGGTGTGCTTGTTAAAAAAATTAGAAACGGGGTCTCGTTACATTTTTGTTTGGGATAAATGTCGCTATTCTTAACAAACGCACCGCATACAAAAATCGTTAGTGCAGCATCATTGCTCACATTATAACTGAAATGGGAACAATATTGCTGCATTAACAAAACAAAACCAAAAAAACTTGTTTACATTTTTTTTAGAATTTTTTTAAATATTTTTTATTTTTATTTTTAATTTTTTTTAAATACTTTTACATGGTCATGTTTGGTATCGTTGGAAAGGCCATGCTCTGGCCGATCCAACGATATCATATATTAACCCCTATCTGCCACGGATCGGGAGATAAGGGGTTCATTGGAACCCCCTATCTCAACCATTGCTGGCAGCTAGGGGTTAACTCCAGGACTGGCGTCATCGTGCATAGCACGATGATTCCGATTTCAGCGCCACAAGCCAATGAACAGCAAAATACAGTGCATTTCGCCACAGTGCATAGCACGATAACGCCAGTCCTCAGGGGGAGTTCCCGGAGGCTTGGTCGACATCCAAGATGTCGGCCAGCTCCGGGGGAGGATCACGATCCGGTGCTTTCCAGCGCCGAATCGTGATCCGGCTCCCCAGGGGTTAATGACAGCCACCGTTTGGAAGGGCAGGCTGTGCCCTTCCAAACGGTGCCTGCCTTAACTCTGTGGCCCCCGGCGATCCGGAGGGAGAGAGGTCCGAAGGACCTCCCCCCCTCCCTTTCAGGCGCCTCCTCCGCACACGCGGGGGGGCGCCTGAATTAGATGTCATCACTACGCCGCAATGACATCTAATGGCCCCGCCGGGGTCCCGGAGTGCTGGGCTGACATCCAAGATGTCACCCCGCACCAGGGGGGCGCAGGAATCCGCCGGAATCCAGCGGATTGCTATCTCCTGTGCATGGACACGCTCAGCGCGTCCATAGCTTAGGAGAACCACTTGGCTGGACGCGCTGAGCGCATCCATAGCAGCCAAGTGGTTAATAAACAGTGATATGTAAGGTGACAGTAACAAGCTTATTCAAGTAAAATGATACTGCCTAAACATGGATGACAAGAGCAAACATAAAACAACCAAAATATGTGCACAAAAACATGTCACCCTGCTATATACTGAACTCTTACACGCCATTGGATTCACAGTTCTTTGTGTATTATTGCACTGATTAGCTGGAATAAGCATTGTTGCAATTTATTAATAATTAACACGTACACTTGTGGTATTTACCCATAGTCATGTAAATTGACATTCACTGATGCGCTATATGGACTTTTTTTCTGTTCATAAGAGCAGGGCAGCCTGATACCGGCTGTGGTGCAAGTATTGGCTCAATGGAGCCCAGGGTGTTCCGGCTGAAACAGGGAGGGGAGAGGAAGCAGCAAATCGAGCCGCCCACTGCACCGCAGGGTGAGAGGTGAGTAGGGGATATTTTGGGGGGCTTCATAGTGTGTTAAGGTATTTTACAAATGCACAATCATTTAACACCATCTTTTACCAATCATTAATTTACAGTAGGAAAACAATATACTGGAGCCCCCCAAGCCCACCTTGTGGCAAGAGTGAAGAAGCGATCCCCACTACTAAGATAACTACTGGAGACACTATAGGGTGTTATTCAGAGAGCACTGAAAAGTGGCTGACATTTCGGTGCTCTCTCGTTCCCCGCAGTTCCCTGCACTTCGGGGAATCAAAGTTCCCCACCCTGAGGTGAATTCAGTATTCACCGCAGGGTCCCCAGAGTACAGGGAAAACCCGCCGCAATCCTGCCGAACACCAGACGAAAAACCACGCCGAAGAAAGCTGACGAGCTGCCAATCACAGCGCATACCAGCCGCCTGAAAAAGCCAACAAGCTGATGAACGGGGTAAAAAAACAAAAACAGTTTGCTTGAAAGTTTCACAATTGAAACGCTGTGTGCCAAAAAACTACTGAACGAAAACACCTGGAATTTACATATAAGATCCAATGAATGATGATAAAAAGGTCTGTTACAGAAAAAAGAAAAAATGCTTTTAAAAAACGGAAATAAAATTTTGCAGAATAAATCCAGAAAAATGCCTAAAAGATCATACAAAATCTATAAATAGAGACTTTTTAATGCAGATTAAAATAATAAATGGTTTATTAAATATTAGATAAAAACAGGAATATTTTTAACATTGAAACCTATGGGATTCGCCCGAATAAACCTGATGAATGAAACCACCGAACAGAGGGGGACTTCGGCAACTTTTCCCCGCTGTACAATGTTTGTGAAAAGATTAACCATTGCTTCTCTATGGGGGATTTCACTGCCTTCAAACAGGTACTGTACTTACAGGCAGTTCGCCAAAATTTGGCGAACTGCCTGCTCTCTCAATAGCTGAATGGCCCTGAAATGTCACCGTATGGGGAAATTGCCTGTTCGGTGACTTTTTGGGGCAAGATCGGCTCTCTCTGAATAACCCTTTATGTGTATATGTGTGACATCTCCAGTGGTTATCTAAACGGCAACTGTGCTATAGGGCCCAACGGCTTCCCCAGACCAGTGTTGTTACAATATTATAAACAGGATAAGGCTAGGGTCAGACTGAGGCAGTGCGAACGCGAGTGCAGGCGCACTTAATCACGGCCGCAGTAGCAGCAAATGCCGGGCAATGACGGCCAATATACGAAGTACGGCCACACAAAAGTCCGGCTGCGCAACGCAAGTGGCAAACGAACGCATTTTGTCGAGAACGTAAAACCGCTAGTACGGTCGTACAGAGTGCGCTGCGTCCGCTAGCGGCGTGTGTGCGTGATTGGGAGACGTCAGACGCTGCTAATGTCCGGCCAATATAACGTCCAGACACAAAAAGAGTTTTATTGATGATCCGTACAAAATCACGAACGCAAATGCGCATAGTATGACCGCTATCGCGTATTCCGTGAAAAAATGCGTCCATTCGTTCGAACGCACTTTTTCACAGACAACGTGAAAATGCGTTCATCTGACCCTAGCCTAACTGTTTTTCTTACTTGGCGTAAGCCTTCTCCAGAAGAGACTCCAGAACTCTGTCCTTCCTGGTAAAATACTTTATAAATAAATAAATAAATAAACTCTGTCACATCGGATGATTTTACATAACGAAGCTTTCCATCTCTGGTTGGCAATTTGTCATCCACGGGAACATCCACCCATTCCCCGCACTGCCAGAACTGAGAACAGAAATCGAAGGGGGGAAGGAGGATTTAAGAACGAACTCACCATAGCGAGATAAAGTTACTTTTTTAACAATAACAAAATAGTTTCCATGGAATATACATAAAGACCAGACATGTGCAGGACATAAAATTCAGTTAGTTTAGGTTTCGTTTTGGTTTGGCAAGAGAAAAGGTTTCCGAACCGAAATGTCAGTGAAATAACAAATCGATCAATTAGTTTCATCTGAAACTTTGTTTCGTATTGATTCAGATTTCAGCGCCACAAGCCAATGAACAGCAAAATACAGTGCATTTCGCCACAGTGCGGTACGATTCGGTGGCACCGAAATTGTCCGAAAGAGAACTAAAAATGGATTCCTCCATTTACAGAATGCCGAATTTCACTGAAATTGAGGAGAAATAAATCTTATTTTGTGTTTCAATTCAACAGGTTTAAACAGGTGAATCTAATAGGGTTTAATGTAATAACTGTAATATGTTTTTTAATATATATATTTATTTTTTTTTACAAAAAACTTTTTTAATACTCCCGAAATTCCCAAACTTTCAGAGAAAATGTGATCTGTGCTGGAACAAATCGCACAAGTTTAATAAAGTCTCCAGAGTGCAACTATGCATGAGCTGTGCACTGGGTATCATGGATGATAAAAAGATGCCAGGGACTCGTCAAGGCATTTAGACAATTGTGTAACTGCAATTCCTGCAAAAGCTGCTATGTGCACCTCCGTCGAAACTATGAAATTAAAACCGTACTCATTTACATATCTTCAGCACAGTTGGATTCATAATTAGGCAACGTAGGCATGTGCCTATAGGCAACCACAATGGGAGAGCCTTGCTCTGTAAAAAAATTCCAAAAAATAGTTCTACAAAAAGGTGCCCTCCTCTGGTTGACCCTTAGTAAAAAAAAATTGTAAAAGTAAAAAAAAATTACAAAAATGAAACGTTCCCTTTTTCTCTCGATTTTTATTTTTTATTTAGTTATATATTTTTTTTACAAAGAAAGCCCCTCATTTCTTTATAAAACTAATACTTGTAAGAAAAAAAAAATATATATATATATATATATATATAACTACAGTTGTGTTCAAAATTATTCAACCCCCACTGAAATTGAGTGTTTTGGCCAGTTTGACATTGATTTTGATCATTCAGTCATCTTGCTTACAATTAAATCAAAGAGGCACGTGTAGGTCAGACAAATATAACATAACATTTATAATGAAATAATCACAAATGTCTTTTCTGTGCTCACATCATTATCAGTTTTATTCAACCCCCAAGTGACATTCAATCTTAGTACTTAGTACAACATCCTTTTACAGTTATAACAGCTTTTAAACGTGAAGCATAGCTTGACACAAGTGTCTTGCAGCGATCTACGGGTATCTTCTCCCATTCGTCATGGGCAAAAGCCTCCAGTTCAGTCACATTCTTAGGCTTGCGCACTGCAACTGCTTTCTTTAAGTCCCACCAGAGGTTCTCAATCGGATTTAAGTCAGGTGACTGCGATGGCCACTCCAAAATGTTCCAGCCTTTAATCTGCAACCATGCTCTAGTGGATTTGGAGGTATGCTTGGGATCATTGTCCTGTTGAAAGGTCCAACGTCTCCCAAGCCTCAGGTTTGTGACGGACTGCATCACATTGTCATCCAATATCTCCTGGTACTGAAGAGAATTCATGGTACCTTGCACACGCTGAAGCTTCCCTGTACCTGCAGAAGCAAAACAGCCCCAAAGCATGATTGACCCCCCATCATGCTTCACAGTAGGCAAGGTGTTCTTTTCTTCATAGGCCTTGTTCTTCCTCCTCCAAACCATGGGCCCAAACAGTTCTAATTTTGTTTTATCAGTCCACAGAACACTATCCCTAAACTTCTGTGGTTTGTCCACATGACTTTTGGCATACTGCAGTCGACTCTTCTTATTCTTTGGAGACAGCAAGGGGGTGCGCCTGGGAGTTCTGGCATGGAGGCCTTCATTACGCAGTGTGCGCCGTATTGTCTGAGCTGAAACTTCAGTACTGTCACGGAATGGCCCAGCACCCTCAGCCAGGGGCGGTGCAGTGACAGTGGTGACATGGACACTTGGGTGTGGTGGCACGCACCTAATTTTATAAGTACTTTTATTTAGATGTGATTGTGTGGTGTAATAAAGTGTTCCCCGTTGGTTTATTGTGTAATGTATTTTCCCTTTGTTGCCTTGCTCGCCGCCATTTTCCGATCACCTTGTGGCGCAGTTAAGAATTCTCGATTCGGAAAATGGCCGATCCGAACCATCCGGTTCGGATCGCAAAATGGCCGATTCGGACCATCCGGTCCGAATTGGCGACTCCCTGAAGGCCAAGGGCCAATGGGTCCTGGGAGGGCGGGCAAGGAGTCCCATTGTATTCTAATTGTGTGCAGAGGTAATAAATGCTTGTACTGTAAACAATAAAGGGAGTTCCTGCAGTGCATTCAGCTTTGACTGGTGTGTCTTATTTCCGTACCGTATTTTCGTATCTGAGAGTCCCCCGCGATCTCAGGGTACGGTGTCCATCCAGGTACGAACCGAAGCGAGCGCTCTGTGCCTGCATCGAGTAGCAGGGCAGAGGCGCAGCGCAGGAAGATTCGGTTCTCAGAGAGACGGAGATCCGAACCGAAGGGCGCGGCCGCGTACCTCGCTACGGCGTTGCGAGGGATTGCGGGAAGATCCGAATCCCTCGCCCTTTCTGCCAGATCCGAAGTTCCTTTCAGCCGATCCGATCCGAAAGGTCATTCCTCCATTGAGATCCGAAAAGTTACCCGCACCGCGATCGAAACGTTTCCCGCAAGATCCGAAACGTTTCCCACATAGATCCGAAGATTCCTCCGTGGCTGGCAGATCCGATCTCCACGGACGTCCCACACCCACAAGGTCAGTGAGCCAGCTGCTCGGGACGCTGAGTGCCGTATGGCTCAGTGGTCGGGCTGGTTCCAGGCAGGGGTCCCCTCCACCGCCCGCTAACCCTTCCCCAGGGTCACGCCAGGCCGCACGAGACGCCGAGTGCGCGTCACTCGGTAGTCGGGCCAGCGGTAAGCGAAGGGGTCACGCAGATTGAGCACACCCGCAGGCGGAACAACATCCCATTCCGTCATACTGGTGGCAGCGGTGGGATCGCTCTCTGCAGACCCCTAGGAGACTTACGCCATGGCGGTGTACAACCCCTACGACAGGGACACCCTGCGTGGGATGTTGGAGAACCGGGGAGGAACGCCGGGTAACAAAAAGAGGAAGACCCTGATCAAGGAACTGACCAGGATGGATAAGGACGAGGCGATGACGCCCGTCCCCAGCCCTGTCTGCGCAGAGGTGGAGGAAGATGCTGGCCTCAGAGAGTTGCGGCGTCGGATTGCCCTGCTCGGTGATGCCCCGGCGGAGGGGGCCAGATATCAAGTGATTCGGGAGTTCTACCGGGAAGTTGAGCAGGAGAAGGAACGCCAGCACGAGCTGCGGTTGGCAGAGCTCCGCGGAGCAGAGACTGATTATGTTGACCCCGAACCCTACCCTGTGGAACCCTGGGTCGAGGCTCACAGCTCGACTGGAGCTTCACCCTGGGAATCTGCAACCCCCAGTGACTACGCTTGCGGGACTCTCAGCTCGCCTGGAGCCTGTACGGGGGACGTCACTTATCCCCGCGACCTTCGGATGAAGACTCACAGCCCGCCTGGAGCTGCATCTGAGGACGCCCCATTCCCCGTTGAGGAGCGGAGCTCCTGTGCTGGCACCTTCGCCGACATGAAGGTCGGGTTGGCAAGAGAGCTGCAGGAGGGCCTGGAGCAGGACCAGAGGTCCACAGAGGAACTGTGGTACGAGGCTCTGGACCATGAGCGGGACTGCCATGGGGTGTACATTCCCTCCGACGCTGTCGTCCATCGAGTGCAGTACGATGTGCGAGCAGCGTTCCTGCAAGGTCGGGCCCCAGAGGAGTGGGAGGACGAGCTCCGGAGTCTGGTGCAGCAGGAGATCGCACTGGACGCCGAGTACCGCGCGCTCCGGTGGCTAACCGCCGCCCCGACAGTGCGTCCTACTGGAGGCAGTTCCACGGCAGGGCCTCGCTACGGGGGCACGGGGCTGCTCTACGAGGGCATGGCCGCCGACCCCGAGTTTGGAGAGGAGACCGAGGAGCGGATGGAAGACATCCTGGAGCGACGGGAACTGGAGATCCCGTCAGACAGCAGGGACTCGGTGTTTGAGGAGCTGGAGTCCCTAGCCGAGCGAGAGTGGGAGCTCGAGGTGGCTTATCGGAGACTGTTGGACGGCGTTCCGCAGTCGAGCCTGAGCTCCCCGTGGTGGGACGGGTCGGCGGAGGAAGTCGACAGTCCCCAGGTTTGGGACCTATGGGAGGCCGAGGCGGACCCATGGGTGCCCGTGGGGGGGTCGACTGAGGAAGTTACCCCCTGCACCCCGCAAGAGGACAGGGTGGCCGAGGCCGCGGGTCCAGCGGGGGAGGAGACGGATGGTCCCCCCGGGATGGGTTGTGCGCAACCATTGTTTGCCCCGGGGGGTGAAGAGACCATCCTTCCCCAAGGAGATCTCCAACCGGCGGAAGAGCTGGCTACGGGGCAGAGTGCCGCTGGCCTCTGCCCACTACTCAACGTCTGCCAGGAGGAGCAGACGGATGGTTCCCCGGGATGGGTTGCGCGCAACCACTGATTGCCCCGGGGGGTGAAGAGACCATCCCGCCACAAGGAGATTGCCAACCAGCGGAAGAGCTGGCCACGGGGCAGAGCGTCGCTGGCCTCTGCCCCTGCTGACAGTCTGCCAGGTGGAGCAGACAGATGGTTCCCCCGGGATGGGTTGTGCCCAACCAGTGTTTGCCCCGGGGGGTGAAGAGACCATCCTTCCCCAAGGAGATCTCCAACCAGCAGAGAGCTGGCTACGGGGCAGAGTGCCGCTGGTCTCTGCCCACCACTCAAGGTCTGCCGGAGGAGCAGACGGATGGTTCCCCGGGATGGGTTGTGCGCAACCTTGTTTGCCTCGGGGGGTGAAGTAACCCTCCCGCAAGGGGATCTCCACCAGCAGAAGAGCTGGCTACGGGGCAGAGCGCCGCTGGTCTCTGCCCACTACTCAAAGTCTGCCAGGAGGAGCAGACGGATGGTTCCCCCGGGATGGGTTGTGCGCAACCCTTGGTTGCCCCGGGGGGTGAAGTAACCGTCCTCCCGCAAGGAGATCCTTCCCCAGCTGAGGAGCTGGCCACGGGGCAGGGCGCTGCTGGCCTCCGCCCACCACCCACAGTCTGCCAGGTGGGGCAGACAGATGGTCCTCCCGGGCTGGGTGGTGCGCCACTGCTGATGGGCCTGGGGGGAAAAGGAACCAACCTCCCGCAAGGAGATCCCCACCCAGCGGAAGAGCTGACACCAGGGCAGAGCGCCGCTGGCCTCTGCCCGTTTCTCCCACCTCGCCCCGAGGGGCCGAGTGAGGATGACCCCGTGCAACTGCGGTTGCATCCCTTTGTCTCCCTTGTCGGCTACCAGGAAGAGCAGTCAGGTTTGGCCCCACTTGCTCCTTCGGTTGCCGTGCCCGTACCTGGCCATCCAGTGGAAGAGCTGGCAACAGGGCAGAGCGCCGCAGGCCGCTGCCCATTTCGGCAACCCTTGGGAGGGGGGGCCTCACGCAGCCACGGTTTCTTCCCACGGCTGACCTGGGCACCCGGGGCGTGTGCATTTAGCACCCGGGTTCCCCGGGGGAGCGGTAGCCCTGGAGGGGACACAGGAGGCACGCCGGCCCAGATGTATGTCCTCTCGCCCAGCCGGGGAAACCCTAAGGACATGGGGTCCCGACCAAGCTGGCACGGCCGCAAGGCCAAATGGAGAGGCCTGGTGACTCGGCCTCCCCAGACTGACTATGGGCCTGGGAGCACCGACTTCCCCGGTATGACCCGGTGGGGTCAGACCAGGTGCGTCGAACTGGGGGAGGGGGAGGAGTGTCACGGAATGGCCCAGCACCCTCAGCCAGGGCGCGTGTGCAGTGACAGTGGTGACATGGACACTTGGGTGTGGTGGCACGCACCTAATTTTATAAGTACTTTTATTTAGATGTGATTGTGTGGTGTAATAAAGTGTTCCCCGTTGGTTTATTGTGTAATGTATTTTCCCTTTGTTGCCTTGCTCGCCGCCATTTTCCGATCACCTTGTGGCGCAGTTAAGAATTCTCGATTCGGAAAATGGCCGATCCGAACCATCCGGTTCGGATCGCAAAATGGCCGATTCGGACCATCCGGTCCGAATTGGCGACTCCCTGAAGGCCAAGGGCCAATGGGTCCTGGAGGGCGGGCAAGGAGTCCCATTGTATTCTAATTGTGTGCAGAGGTAATAAATGCTTGTACTGTAAACAATAAAGGGAGTTCCTGCAGTGCATTCAGCTTTGACTGGTGTGTCTTATTTCCGTACCGTATTTTCGTATCTGAGAGTCCCCCGCGATCTCAGGGTACGGTGTCCATCCAGGTACGAACCGAAGCGAGCGCTCTGTGCCTGCATCGAGTAGCAGGGCAGAGGCGCAGCGCAGGAAGATTCGGTTCTCAGAGAGACGGAGATCCGAACCGAAGGGCGCGGCCGCGTACCTCGCTACGGCGTTGCGAGGGATTGCGGGAAGATCCGAATCCCTCGCCCTTCTGCCAGATCCGAAGTTCCTTTCAGCCGATCCGATCCGAAAGGTCATTCCTCCATTGAGATCCGAAAAGTTACCCGCACCGCGATCGGAAACGTTTCCCGCAAGATCCGAAACGTTTCCCACATAGATCCGAAGATTCCTCCGTGGCTGGCAGATCCGATCTCCACGGACGTCCCACACCCACAAGGTCAGTGAGCCAGCTGCTCGGGACGCTGAGTGCCGTATGGCTCAGTGGTCGGGCTGGTTCCAGGCAGGGGTCCCCTCCACCGCCCGCTAACCCTTCCCCAGGGTCACGCCAGGCCGCACGAGACGCCGAGTGCGCGTCACTCGGTAGTCGGGCCAGCGGTAAGCGAAGGGGTCACGCAGATTGAGCACACCCGCAGGCGGAACAACATCCCATTCCGTCATAAGTACCCACATCTGACAAATCTTTTCTCAGTTCCTCAGCAGTCACACGGGGACTTTTCTCCACTCTACGCTTCAGGTAGCGCACAGCAGTCGAAGTCAGCATCTTCTTTCTGCCACGACCAGGTAGCGTTTCAACAGTGCCCTTTGCCTTGAATTTGCAAATGATGCTTCCTATGGTCTCTCTTGGTATGTTTAACATCTTTGCAATCTTCTTATAGCCATTGCCCTTCCTGTGAAGAGTAATCACCTCTTCTCTTGTCTTCCTGGATCATTCTCTTGACTTCACCATGTTTGTAACCACACCAGTAAATGTCTAGAAGGAGCTGAGTATCACAGTCATTTTAAAGCTGCCTAATTGGTGCTTATTATGCTTTATTGCTGCTCCGTGACATCCACAGGTGTTTTCAATACCTGATTGAAAACACTTGAATGAACCTCTGTTCTTCAGAGTGGTAGTCTTTAAGGGGTTGAATAATTGTGTCAATGAAGAATTCACAAAAGAAACATTTACTACTGTATTACAAAACCAATTGATGTCATTTTAGTTGCATATGGTTCTTTAAAAAGTCCTTGTAGGATTTCATTCTGAATACAATTACAAATGTACACTAAATTCCCTAAAACCCTTTACAGCATTGGGGGTTGAATAATTTTGAACACAACTGTATATATATCTAGAACTTATTTTGTATTTATTTATTGTACACAATTTTTTCATTTTGCTATCCTATAGAAAAATTGCTGATATTTAGCAGCATCAAAAATTACATGGTAAAATTGTTTACTCATGAAAACCACCCTCTGCCGTGACCCAATTTTGATGCCCAGAATTTTGGATGCTCGGAGGCGAAATTGAGCATCATTTACTATAGCTAGGGTTAGAAGATAGGACTAGGCTTAGAAATTAGGGTTAGGGTTAGCTTACCATTTGTGCTGGTTTTAGGGTTAGTGCTAAACCTCTGCTTCATTTTTTGCTCCATTTTATGGTAACAGATTCTGCCACCTTATTTTTATGCTCTGACAATTTGTTACTCAATATTTTAAAATGTGTAATTATTTTTTTGTTTCCCCCAAAGCAAAAATTAAAAATGTATTTACCCTAGTTTTGGAACTTTTTTTGGGTGGAGGGGAAGGTGTAGGGGCGCTCCATATTTTTATGCCTAGAGGCTCCTGAGATGTAAATCCAACCCTGCCAGTGACACATATAGAGGAAAATATCACACAACGGATGTGCCCAGTGACACGTATAGAGGAAAATATCACACAATGGATGCACCCAGTGACACATATAGAGGAAAATATCACACAATGGATGTGCCCAGTGACACATATAGAGGAAAATATCACACAATGGATGCACCCAGTGACACATATAGAGGAAAATATCACACAATGGATGCACCCAGTGACACATATAGAGGAAAATATCACACAATGGATGCACCCAGTGACACATATAGAGGAAAATATCACACAATGGATGCACCCAGTGACACATATAGAGGAAAATATCACACAATGGATGCACCCAGTGACACATATAGAGGAAAATATCACACAATGGATGCACCCAGTGACACATAGAAGAAAATATTTTCTTAACTAAACATACAAGAGAAAAACAAAACACATGTAAGATATCAGCAACATCAAATAAACACAATAAGGACATTTCATCTTTTAGTGTTAGTGGCTCTAAAACTGAGGAGCAGAAATCTTGGAGAGTCCCCGCACTTATGTTTTCAGCATTAGACCCCTGAATAGCATGACATCATTTATATATGTGTTATCAGTGCACACTCAGGGCCCTATTACATTCTTCACGCAAACGTTAACGAGTGCTCAAAAACGCATTAACACGAGGGGCAAAACCCTTTGCGCTGAACGTCGTATTACAATCTCAGCGCAACAAACGGGTGAACCCGCGCGAACCCTTTGTGAGCGTACTGTACTGCGCGCGTCCTATATTTAACATTGTGAGCGCAAATGCGTTTGTGCGCTGGTACGCGGATGGTATTGCAATCTATGCGCAATTTTTAACGCACAGGGTTTGCGCGCATAATTTTAGCAGCTCCTAAGAGCTGGTGTTAATGGCAAATCTGAACGTCCTGGCTGAACCCAAATACACCAGCCTGAAAAAAAAAATACAGCAAAGTATAGTTACACATTCTACACATACCCAAACAATAAAATGGAGAAGTTGAGCGTGTTTTTATTATTGTTGTAGCATATATACTCAGATTGATTTTGACAGGCGCAAAAACTGAACGGGAGACAATTGTGGTTCTTAATTCTGATTGCCTGAATCGCGTGAAAAAACAGTCCGCACACCGATTTCTGCGCGCAACGTTTTTATGTGTCCGTTTCACGCGCGTTATTTTTTGATGGAAGAAAAAATGCACGAGGATTGTAATACCAGCGTTGATTTACACGCGTTAACATTTAATGCTGCGTACAAAAATTCACGCGCTGCGCGAGCGTTTTTGTGCAAAGATTGTAATAGGGCCCTCAGTGTGTGGGGGGGCGTACCTTTGCTTTTCGTGGAGAGACCATAGGTGGGGATAATAACTGGAACTAATGTGCAAGTGTGACCCAGAGATAAAAGTAAATTCAAGGAAAATCTTACACGTGTTAGAGGGTGTGGAAGATAAGAGACGAGGAGACCTTTAAATAATGGGAAGTCACGCCTTTATCAGTGACACGGACGATCGTACATCTGTCTCTCTGATCTCCCACCCTAAATAACTGGCAAAATATATCAGAGAATATTAATGTAAAACATGAATCATAATTTATAGTTTAAAACTGGAAAGTTGTTTATCAGCTTAAATTGCAGTCATGATACTGACACCTGCTGTGCGCCATCTTTGTCTCCTCTTGGCCAGTTTCTTCTGTTCACCCCTAACAAATAAACATCAGCAGCTCTGATTGGACGTCAGGTTGCTGTGCCAACGCTATTATTTTACTGTAGGTATGACAGGTGCGCTTTAAAGGAGCTCTGTCATTTGAAATTGCATTATCATAAATAATTATGAAACGCTGCGCATAGAGACTGACCTCATATTTATCTCACCAAGGGCTCGACTTGATTCTGTCGGCTGATTTTTTTTAATAAAAACAACTATCGGATGCTTGCGGAACATTCTGTGAAAAAATTCTTCCTGAGACTTTGTTCTGGGTTTACTGGGTCACATCTGTGTATGCCACTTACTTGCCGGACACCCGTTCTTCCACCAGCAGGCTTTTGTTACTTTCTCCAGTCCTTAGACAAAGCTTAATGATGGGTACACGCAAAGAGCCTTGCTAGCATCCCCCAGAAATAAGACGACGACACGTAGATCTGGGAGTCTTGAACAGCAACGACTGAACACCTTTATTGAGTTAAATACAGACAGTCCCAGGAGGGGCCTAAGACCAGTGGAAAAATACATCTTGGCACCCCCCCCTCCTCAAGTGAACCACACATGTCCAGACATGAAACAATAGGGTGGGAAGTAATCACAGTCTGAGCATCAGATAATGGGGCAGTGTTTGCCCAAAAGGACAGAGATCAACAAAAGACCACTCAAACATACAACAGATAATAATACTAATAACACTTTCCAGAGAGGGGAAGCTGGAAAAGACTAAGGTAACCCACCCAGTATCCCATCAGCAGATAGCGACAGATACACATAGACAACAATGATAGACAATAACAGCATTATTATTCCTTATTTATATAGCGCCAGCATATTCCGCAGCACTGTACAATGGGCACAATATAGACAGTTACAATACATTGAGACTGAACAACATTCTGACAAACCAGTACAGGAGGAAACAAGGGCCCTATTCCTGTGGGAACTTAGAATGGTTGGGGTTGGAAACAGGAGGAGGGGACTGCAAGGTGAGAGTGAAGGACTGCAAGGTGAGAGTGATTGACTGCAAGGTGAGAGTGATGGGCTGCAAGGTGAAAGTGATGGACTGATTAGGACAGTGAGTTGTATCTGGGAGTTGGGTGGTAGGCTTGCCTGAATAGGAATGTCTTAAGTGTTTAAAGGAGGGAAAACTAGGGGAAAGTCTAACAGTACGAGGGAGAGCGCTCCAGAGGATGGGGGCTGCGCGTGAGAAATCCTGTAGTCTATCATGGGAGGAGGTGTTGTGGGGAGGAGCTAAGCACAGGTCACTGTTTGACCTTTGGCAAAGGCGGCTTTAGACTTTGTGAGGCCTTCAGCAAAACTTAAACATGAGGCCCCACCAACGGCCACAATGAAAAAAATGCAAGCGCGGGCCTGGTGCTGAGGATTTTGGGGGCGCCTGGTGCTGAGGATTTTGGGGGCATTGTAATAGAATTAAAATGAAAAATAACAGGTATCTTACCTTGATGCTGAACCGTTGATTTTTCAGGAATTTAGGAACTTGGCGATAGAATGCTTCTCCCTGCTGTTTGAACAATAAGAAATACATGTAGACACAATTAATATAATATGCCATAAATATGTTCCATGTATCACTCATACGGAGGTGACGGAGCAAAGCCTTATTACACATCACAATGATCCATCTAAAACACAAGTCGCTTCACTACTGCGAGGAGAACAGGGGTTCTTTGTATCTCCATTCTTTACACACCACAAAGTCACTTTAGGTTTTATTGGACAGGTCATAGTCTGGCCTTTCAAATGACACCAAACATGACCATGTAAAATATCATGAAAAACCCCACACAAATATAAAATCTTTTTTTATTTTATTAATTTTTTTGTTTCAGAGCAAGGGCATTGTCCATTTGTCACGAATAAAAGTTGTTTTGGGCACGATTGATGCACTTTAAAATCCCAATTTGCTGGAGGAATTCTGGCCTTAAGTACACCCATCCATAACGACGGTCAGGTGGCATCCGTCGGGAGCTGTTAATACTGGTGGGGCGTACTAGTACGCCCTGCCCGCTGGTGCTGTGCATACAACACAGACATCTGATACAGTGATACTGAATTCAAAAGATATTATACTGTCTCTCAAAGTCACTTATTTACTTACTATCTGCATCAATGCTGTGATACTGATATAAAGCTAAATGCTGTAGTTTTAGTTGATGTAAGTGATCTTCAGAATTTGTCACATCTTCGGCCCCCACAGCACCTGGGGGGCCTGGGCACCCAGCGGCATCGCTGGCTGGCCGGGTGCCAGGAGCTCGAACTTGGCAGATCGGCATCTCACGGGGCGGGGCTTGGCATGATGACGCAGAGCTGCCGGCCTTAAATGCAGGGTGTGAGGTTCTGCTCATCGCCCTGATGTGGAGTCATTCCCGCATCGCCAGCTGATCTCGTTTCTGTGTATTCTGCTAAATTGCCAATTCTGTTCATACGAGGACCCTGTTTGTGTTTTGACCCGGACTGCCTGTTGACTATTCTTATGCTCTTGCCCATTATTGCTGTATGTTGTGCTGCATGTACTAGTGTATGTACTACTGATCATACCGCATGGTCTCCGATTGTGGATCTGCCCTACAGCTTGCTGAATCTATAGGCCTCTCATGTCACCTGACTGGTATTGAGCCAATGCACAAATCATACCGCATGGTCACTGATTGTGGGTCTGTCCTGTAGGTTGCTGAATCTATCAACCCCTCATGACAACCGTCTGGTACTGAGCGTATGTACAGATCATATTGCATGGTCTCTGATTGTGGGTCTGCCCTGCAGGTTGCTGAATCTATCAGCCCCTCATGTCAACTGTTTGGTACTAAGCATATATACACTTCATTCTGTATTATCACGCATTGCGGGCCTGTCCTGCAACTTGTTGAATTCATTATACGTGCTTTATACGTTGCTGAGCACAAGTATATGGGAGTCCTCTCTGTTGCCAATCCTGCTTGTACAACTACCCTCTCTTGTGCCAACTCGGAACGTACTATTGACTACGCTTTTTCTGAACCAAGTTATGTTTCTTTCTTACTATACTATCTCTATCTGTGTATAGTTAACTTGCCTTCACTCAGCAGACACTTGGTCACGAAATCACTTGCTGCTGAATGGTATCTAGTATTTTATATCACCTCCCTGGCTGGGAGTGCTAGGTGTGGCAGTTGTACCTGCTATCAAGTCAAGTATCAGAGTAATCTGTCCATAAGGATCCAAACTACGCTGATCTTAGGTGAGCACCATCGCGAACGTGACATTACATCAGGGCCAAAAATGGATCAGACAGATTTAACGGTACTCATGTCGAGACTTGGTGATATTATTGCGAAACAGGAGGAGCAGGACCATCGCATGGACCAGTTTGCTCAGGCTTTGGGTTTACTGATGAATCAGTCCAGCAAAGCCTTACCACCTCCTTCTCCTGCGATTAATGTGGCCTCTCATGCAGTAACTATTTCCTCCTTGATTGATGCTGAGGTATCCCATGTGAGTTTGAAAACCCCCATATGTTTCAATGGGAATCTGGTTCTTGCAGAGGGTTCATTACTCAGACTGAGATCAGGGTTATTCAAAGAGATCCGAATGGCTGCCGAAAGGTAACCGAATGCTGAAAATCAGCGTTCGGTTACCTTTCTTGGCCATTCGGCTATTCAGAGAGCAGGCAATTCGCCAAAAGTTGGCGAATTGCCTGCACATACGGTGCCTGTTCGGTGCCTGTTCGAGGGCAGTGAATCCCCATAAAAAAGCACTGCTTCGGCTATTCAGAGAACAAAACCAGCAGTGAAAAGTTGCCAAATTGCCCTGCCATTCGGTGGTTTAATTCGGCAGGTTTATTCAGGCGAATCCCATAGGCTTCAATATTAAAAATATTCCCATTTAATTCAATATCTAATAAACCGTTCATTATAATATTCTGCAGTAAAAAGTCTCTTTATTTTTAGATTTTGTAGGACCTTTTCGGCATTTTTTGGGATTTTTTTGCAAACATTTTTTTCCTTTTTTTCTTTTTAAATCGTTTTTCTTTTTTCTGTAACAGCCCTTTTTATTATCATTCAATGGACCTTATATGTAAATTTCAGAAATTTTTGTTCTTTAGTTTCTTTGCAAACAGCGTTTCAATTTAAAACATTCAAGCGTACTGTTTTTTTTTTCTTCATCTGCAGTGTCGGGTTTTTCCGGCGGCTGCTCTGCGCTCTGATCGGCTCCTGCTCGGGTTTCTCCGGCGTCTTCGGCGGGTTAATCCAGATGTTTTTGCTAGGTTTCGGTGAGTGTTCGCCCTCGTTTTGCGGTGAGTTATCAGCGGGTTTGCGATAACTTTTCCCTGCATTACGGCGGCCCTGTGGTGCTTGTTGAGTACATTGTAGGGTCGCTGAAATGGGATCGCCAAATTGCACCGAATTGAAGAAAACGAAAGTCACCGAACGTGCGGTGACTTTTAGATTCTCTTTGAATAACCCTGTATGTTTGAACTCAATCCAGGGATGTGTCCCACAGACAGAGCTAAGGTGAGTTAAGTTATTAACCACCTTTCCGAGAAAGCTTTGCTTTGGGCAACTCCTTTATGGGAATTACAGAAACCAGTTGTGTATAATTATACAGATTTCATGAAAGATCACTTGGCCACGAAATCACTTGCTGATGAGTGGTATCTAGTATTTTATATCACCTCCCTGGCTGGGAGTTCTAGGTGTGGCAGTAGTAACTGCTATCAAGTCAAGTATCAGAGTAATCTGTCCATAAGGATCCAAACTACGCTGATCTTAGGTGAGTGCCATCGCGAACGTGACACCCTTTGAGACATCTTGCAGGGCATTGTCAAATTCACTTAATGAATACAGATACATGTATACTCTGACTTACACAGGCCCCCAGATACTGTACATATATACCCAGACTCAGGCCCCCAGATAAATGTATACCCAGACTCAGACCCCCAGATATATCTATATCCAGACATCAGATCCCCAAGATATCAGACCCCCAAGATATCAGACCCCCAAGATATTGACCCCAGTTCAGACCCCCCAAGATATCAGTCCCCCAAGATATCAGACCCCCAAGATATCAGACCCCCAGATCAGACCCCCAAGATATGAGACCCCAGATCGGAACCCCAAGATTTCAGACCCCAAGATATGAGACCTCCAGATCAGATCCACAAGATATGAGACCCCCACATCAGACCCCCAAAGGTATCAGACCACCAAGATTTCAGACCCCAGATCAGACCCCCAAGCTATCATTTCCCCAGATCAGACCCCTAAAGATATCAGACCCCAGATCAGACGCCTTAAGATATCAGACCCTTAAGATGTCAGACCCCCATATCAGACCCTCAAGATATGAGACCCCCAGATCAGACCCCAATGATATCAGACCCCCAAGATATTAGATCCCAGATCAGACCCCCCAAGATATCAGACCCCAGATCAGACGTCAGATCAGACCTTACCCAAACCTGGAGCGAGAAATCCACATGGTAGCTGGCAGCAGGCATGGGCGGCAGACGTCCAGCGTGCCATCTCTGATGTCATCATAGGGGGCCACCAGCTGTCCGGCACGCTCTCTCTGACTTCATCATCATGTTTGTGGCTAATGGGTTTCCCCATCAGTTGATGTGTGCATCTTTCAAGCTATTGAGCTGCACCTGTGTCTAGGAAACCACATCTCGTTCAGCTGTTTGACAATTTGGTGTGTGTTGGCCATGGTGTTTGGGTACCATTGGTGTTTATTGTGTAACTTTACATATTTTATTTTGGACAAAATAAGCTGTTTTGTGGAGCGGGGTTTTCCTCCGGCGCCATCTTGGAAGCTAACAAGTCATACTGTAATGGCTGAATTTGCAAGTTCCTATAACTATAATGGGCGAGATCGCACATCTCCACTGTGACTGGACAGGCTTAAGGCTAGGGTCAGACGAGCGTGATTTCTACGGACTGTACGTCCATGCACACGGACGTACGTCAGTACGGAAGACACAGTAGTGGTCACACAGTCCGTTTTTTTCACTGACGTTTATTTTTTGACGGATGTAGGAGGAAAATAAATTAAAAAGCAAAACCATTTTGTCCGTGAAAAATGCTGGACGTATAAATGCAGTCCGTCTGACCACGTTCCATTACTCACACACAAAGCTATGTAGACGTTGCGGACGCAGCGCACTTTGTGCGGCCGTTCTAGGGGTTGTACGTTCTTGCCTGCCTTGCGTCCGTGGGCCGTGGCCGTTGTGCGTCCGCAGTTCAGTGCGGACGTACTTCATGTGTCAGGCTCCAATGGGCTTTCTGTCATGCTATCACGGACGTACTTTTAGGCGCAATCACGGACGTGAACACTACGCTCGTCTGACCCCAGCCTAAATGTTTGATATTTGCTTGGTTTTACAGAGAGCGAAACCAGCAAATTCTCGGAGCTCCACTCACCTTCCTAGAACTCACTCCTTAGTACGTCCAGCCCTACGATAAGGACGTAAACAAGATGTACTGCAAATTGTTTGTTGTGCATACTTGGAATAGAGTTTTGCACAACCCAATTACTCGGAAGACAGTAATCCTAGATGACTAGGAACAAATCCACCCGATGGTTTTATTTCCACAATTTCACAGATATTCTGTGCTTTCCAAGAAGCGACTTATCTATGGCCCTACAAGCAACTCACGCACTGCGTCACTCAACACTCCATCACGCACGTCTACACATACTCACCTTCATGCCAAGAGAAAGAAAATAGTTAAAGACTTCACTTTAATTCTTTTTTTCTTTCAAAATATACAAGAATATTTACACTATAATAAGATTGTCCGGAGAAACAAAAAACCCAGAAAAATCAAGTTACAAAGATATCCAATCACAGTGTTAACCCCTTCACTACTAAGCAATTTTTGTTGAAATTTTGTTATCATAACATTTATTTGAAACATGGGATGTGATGTACCAATTAAATTTAGGGTAAAATAGAAGTTGTGCAGAGAAATTGTTATTCTGAGATTGTTCAAAATTGTAAATAATGTTAATCTGCTCCTTTTTAATTTATCATATATTCATTTATCCTTTATGGAAATATTGTGGAAATGTAAGATTCTGAGCTCTAGATGGTGTCCTTTATCTTATACAATTTTGAACAGGGTCTGAATTATTATCATATAGGCAGAAAAGACCTGCTGTGTGTTAGATACAGTAACTGTGATAAAGATAATTAATAGAATTGGTGAGATCTCCTGCGTATGGGGATTTGTAGTGATCATAATGAGATTATCATCAATGCAGCTTCCAAAAGACACCAATAGAATATAAAAGTAATATCTGTATGTGCTGCATAATGCCTGTGTATGATGATTACAGCAACACCTCGTATCTGTATGTGCTGCATAATGCCTGTGTATGGCAATTAGAAGAACACCTTGTATGTGTATGTGCTGCATATTGCCTGTGTTTGGCAAATACAGCAACACCTTGTTGTATCTGTATGTACTGCATAATGCCTGTGTATGGCAATTACAGCAACACCTTGTATCTGTATGTGCCACATAATGCCTGTGTATGGCAATTACAGCAACACCTTGTATCTGTATGTGCTGCATTATTCCTGTGTTTGGCAATTTCAGGAACACCTTGTATCTGTATGTGCTGCATGATGCCTGTGCATGGCAATTGCAGCAATACTTTGTATATGTACTGTACAGGGATTTTATTTATTTATAAAGTATTTTACCAGGAAGGATACATTGAGATTTCTCTAGTTTTCAATAAAGCCCTGAATCTTATCCCTGTACAGCAGTGAGTGACCCCAGAGCTCTCCCTGTATTCTGCCCTGTCCCTGGCTGCTCTAATGCAACAGTAACCTATTTTAACTTTTTGTTACAGTAAGGTTTAGGGCTGCTATTTGAAGATGGTTTTATGTCTCTCCAGGGTGCTTGAAGAGAGATAACGCAAATGATTTAAAAAGTATGAAATGTTTTTTCATTAAGCACTAATGAGTGCTTTTCAAAGCATTGCAAAACCGAGTTAACTTGACCTATTGGAATTACTTTTTGAGCACATTTGAATGAAATATTTACAGACTTCCTAATAGATTAAAGGGGCACGATCTCGTACATAAGCTGTAATTAGATTACTTGTGGAGGCAGTGATGTAACTACAAGGGTCGCAGCGGTCGCACTTGCGACCAGGCCCTGGCATTCCACAACTGGAGGGGGGGCCCAGGCAGTGGTGGAGCCACTGCTAACCATTTAAAGACCAAGGGTCTTTAAAGTCAATGCAATTATGAATGAAAAGTTCTGTCATTGGTCCTTAAGAGGTTAATTAGGCAGCAGAGGCCTTGTTATTTTTCCTCTGGCTATCCATCATGAGTCTGACACTTCCTGGTGTCTCATTGCAGGTCTGGTGGTCGCTTGCTTGTGATCGCTCAAGTGTGATGTGTCCCTATCTGTCTCTTGAAACAAAGTAGTTCTTCTGCACACTGTTTTCATAAAATAATCACAAAAAGGGTGCTCATCTGCAAGAAGGACTCACCAAGGTCCTATAAATGTGTAACTAAACCACAATAAATCAAGCGGGCACAACCATGAAATAATACTTGTATATACCAAAAGTATAATAAAAAATATCTTTAAAGAAATACAAAAATATGTAATGTCAGTAACAAGAGTAAAGTATCACAAATGTTACATATAGTTACGGCACACAGCATGCAGCATATAGTAAGGCAGCCCCACAGGCTCAGAAAAAATAAACACAAGAAAAGCCAAATAGCTGAACCATATGAAATATGCAAAATTAGGGAAAACACAATGTGAAAAGCAGCCAAAACATAAAAGTGGGTCAGTACAAACTCCTGAAAGCCAAGACAAGGCACCCCACCGTTTTGGCGATCTATCGCCTAGTATCCCTGTTATATGCATTAGCTATGGTATTTAATGCTATGGTAATATTAATATAATAGGGATACTAGACGATAGGTTATAGTATTATTAGGTTTGGAAACCAGCAATTTTTGGATAGTGCAGGGATTTTTGCAAAATGTTTTTAATAAAAATGCAAAACTCTCTCGCTGGGGGGGGGGCCTTCATGGATTCTTGCACCGGGGCCCTGAGGTTTCTAGTTACGCCTCTATGTCGAGGTGATTGCTAACTGGAATCACTGGTTCCTCTGGAAATTTGTCTAGATTACTTGTGCATTATAAACAAAACCACTTTATAAAACACATTATAAAACACATTATAAAATGCATGCTGCAGTTTGTTTTTCTTTGTTTGCAGTAATTGCATGTAAAAAGGAAAAATCAAGTCAGGGTTTTTTATCTCCTGTTTCCATTTTGTGGATTTTTTGCCACAATGCAACATTTACTAAGATCTGTGGAAAATTTCACTTTTCAACTGTGGTTTATTTTCTACAGTAATGAAGAGGCAATGGAGTGGAGGAGGGAATGTTTAGATAAGGCAGGAGGGGTGTATTATGCTCTTCAGGGAAACTGGGATAAGAGCTGACAGCTGAAAGAGCTAGGCAGGGAGCTTAACCCTTAAGGACGGGAGAAATTTTACAACTTTGGCGCTGTTTCGGAAGTAGAAGTTTGCTGAGCTCATTTTGACCGTTTTTACGTCACGTATTATTATACCACCTAGACAAATTATATATCGTTCTTTCCAGCAGACTCGGCAGATTAATAATATATCATTATTATATGTATATGTCATGCCCTGCCAAAATGCTACAACAAAAAATGTAAAACAAAGTAAAAAAAAGGGGATTTTCAATAAAATTTCAATCTTCCACAGTGTGTAAAGTATTTTTTTTTTTAAATTGTATTGTTCGAGCCTTTGCGGTCATATGCTATGGGGTAGACTTATTAAAAAAATTAGAACGGGGAACCCATTTTTTTTTTGGGGAGAAATTGCGTGATTTTAGCTAAACCCCCCCAAAAAATCTTCATTGTTTACATTATAATTGAAATGTGAACAATAGTGCTGCATTAAAAAAAAACAAAAAAAACACGTATTTATTTTTTTATTATTTAATTAATTATTTTTTTATTATTTTTATTTTTACATTTTTTTCACTTTTATTTTACTTTTACCATGGTCATGTTTGATATCATTGGAAAGGCCATGCTCTGGCCTTTCTAGCAATATCATACATGACCCCCCAGCTGCCACCGATCAGGAGATAAAGGGGTTCAAAGAACCCCCCTATCTCCTCCATAGGAAATCCCTTTGCAGCTAGGGGGTTCCCCGGTTAACTGACATCATCGCGCATGGCGCGATGAGTCAGTTGACGCGGGGGGGACCCAGAGGTGGGGGCTGCCATCCAAGATGGCGGCCCCCACCAGAAAAAGGCCACGGTCTTGCACCGATTGGTGCCAGGCCGTGACCTGGCAACTAAGGGGTTAACCCCCTACATCGCTGGAAAGGTCAGGCTGTGACCCTTCCAGCGATGCTGGCCACAGCGTCCTGGTCCCCGGCGATGGGGAGATAGAGGGATCCAAAGGATCCCCCCTCTCATTCAGGTGCTTCCCCTGCTCCGGCGGGGGGAGGGACGCCTGAAACTGACGTCATCGCGCCCCCGGCGCGATGACGTCAGTGCGCCGGAGTAGGAAACCCTGCCGATCTGACTTCGCGGGAGTCAGAGCAGCGTGGGAGCCGCCGGAGGAGGTGAGTATCTCCCAGGGGGGCTGAAAACGCCGAGGACGTATAATTACGTCCTGCGGCGTGAAAGCCCGCCTAATGCAGGATGTAATTGTACGTCCTGCGGCGTTAAGGGGTTAAAAGGCATAGGGCTATATTACGATCTTCGCGTAAAAACGTTTGCGCAACACGTGAATTTGTGCGCCAAGTGTTAAATGTTTACGCACGTAAATCACCGCTGGAATTACAATCCTTGCAGATTTTTTCATCCGTCGATCAATAATGCGCGTAAACCGGACGCGCACAAATACGCAGTACCGTTGCGCGCAGAAATCAGTGTGCGGACTGTTTTTTCAGCGATTCAGCCAATCAGAATTAAGAACCACAGTTATCTCTTGTTAAGTTTTTGCACCTGTCAAAATCAATCTGAGCATACATGCTGCAGCAATTATAAATGCACACACAACTTCTCCATTTTATTGGTTGGGTATGAGTAGAATGTGTAACTATACTTTGCTGCGTTTTTTTTTTTTGGGCTGGTGTATTTGGTTTCGGCCAGAACGTTCAGAATTGCCATTAACACCAGCTCTTAGGAGTTGCTAAAATTATGCGCGCAAAGGCTGTGAGTTAATTCCTGCGCATAGATTGTAATACCATCCGCGTACCAGCGCACATACGCCTTTGTGCTCACAATGTTAAGTATAGGACGCGTGACGTACAGTACGCTCGCGCAGCGTTCACACTGCTTCACCCGCGGTAGACGATTACGCGCGTTTGTTGCGCTGACAATGTAATACGGCATACGGCGCAAAGGGTTTTACCCCTCACGTTAATGTTTTTTCACGCCGGCGCAAACATTTGCGCAAAGATTGTAATTTAGCCCATATACTCTACTGGTGATGTCCTTTGAATATATCCCACACAATACAACGATGTGAGTCAGTGATCGACCCATAGACTCCATTCTATGGCCAAAGTCACACAGTGAGGAGCAAATGATGGAAAGATACCGTGGGGGGGGGCAGTTTACAATACAAAATATCACACAATGTATGCACCCAGTGACACATATAGAGTACAATTTTTTTTAACCCCTTCACTGCTGAGCCATTTCACCGCTGTGTGCTGAGCTCATTTTTACCGCTTTTGCTCATCATGTTTAAACGCGATTTGAAGTCACTTTTTATTATGTGACCCAAACATATTATATATCGTTCTTTCTGAGCAGACTCGGCAGATTCATAATATGTCATTATTATTAGGGATGAGCTGTTCGGGTTCGGACGGTTCGGAGTTCGGCCCGAACTTTGGCAGTTCGAAAGTTCGCGAACTTCAAACTTTTTGGGTGTGTTCGGTTCGAGTTCGAAAATAAAAAGAAATTTTGAAAAAAGTATAGAAAATGCTTAAAATAATACTAAAAAATCTAGAAATAAAGAGACTCTTTACTGCAGAATATTATAAGCAATGGTTTATTAGATATTGAATTAAAAACTAATGTATACGTGGAAAGATTCTCAACTCTAAATGACCTCTGTTCACAAACGGGCATAACACCAGGTGTTTTTAGTCTGGTAATCAATTTGATACATTGCACACTATACTGAGGTACTGAGGGGGTGGGGTGGTGTCTGCTTTTGATGAGATTTGAGAATTAATTTCCCTCCTAAGGCTAGGGTCAGAGTGGGGCAGTCGGAACGCGCGTGCAGGCGCACTAAATCACGGCGGCAGTAGCAGCACATAACGGCCAATGACGGCCAATATACGCAGTACGTGCGTACAAAGGTGCGCCGACACCACGCAACCGGCAAATGAACGCATTTTTCTCAGAACGTGAAACCGCTGCTACAGACGTACAGAGTGCGCTGCGGCCGCATAGCGGCGTGTGTGCGTGATTAGGAGACGTCAGACGCTGCTAGTGTGCGGCTAACATAACGTTCAAACAGCCGGATTTCCCTAGACTTCCTTTTACCCCACTGTCATGAAATACATCCAGAATTGCGCATCGTCTGACCACTTAAGCGTATTCCGTGAAAAAATGCGTGCGCACGCATCGACGTACATTTTGACGGTGGCCGCAGAAAATGCGCTCATCTGTCCCTAGCCTAAAACTTCCTAAAATGCTGCATTTAACTGGTGTTTGAAAAAAATTCAAAATAACATCTAAAGCAATGTTATTTTTCACCTCGGGATTAAACATTCACAGGGTTATTCAGAGAGTGGTGAAAAGCAGGAGAATAACTGGAGAAGTGAAAATTCTAGGTCAAAATAGCCAAACCAAAAAATTCTCCCATTTAACTCACTTTCCAAATTGGCTATTTGGTCTAGATTGTTCTCTTCTCCTGCCAGTTCTCCTGGCTTTCACCTCTCTCTCAGGGTTGTTCAGAGAAAAGTGAAAACCAGGAGAATGGCAGGAAACAATCTGGACCAAATAGCCGATTTGGAAAGTGAGATAAGGCTAGGGTCAGACTAACGCATTTTTCACAGCGACCGTCAAAAAGTGCGTCCAAACGCATTGCCGTATTTTTTCATGGAATGCGCGAAAACGGTCATACGATGTGCATTTTTGTGCGTGATTTTTTACGGATCCAAACCAGGAAACTTTGGGTGTCTGGACGTTATGTTGGCCGGACATGAGCAGGGTCTGACGTCTCCAAATCACGCACACACACTGCTAGTGGACGCAGCGCACTCTGTACGTCCGTACTAGCGGTTCTGCGTTCTTGAAAAAATGCGTTCATTTTCCACTTGCGTTACGCAGCCGGACTTTCGTGTGACCGTACTTCGTATATTGGCTGTCATTGCCCGTCATTTGCTGCTAGTGTGGCCGTGATTAAGTGCGCCTACGCACGTTAAAAATTCGCTAGTCTGACCCTAGCCTAAATGGGAGAATTTTTCTGGTTTGGCTATTTTGACCTAGAATTTTCCATTCTCTAGTCATTCTCCTGCTCTTCACCGCTCTCTGAATAACCCTGACAGGGTTATTCAGAGAAAGGTGAAACTCAGGGGAATGACTGAAGAGAAAATTCTAGGTCAAAATAGCCAAACCAGAAAAATTCTCCCATTTATCTCACTTTCCAAATCGGCTATTTGGTCTAGAATTTTCCATTCTCCAGTCATTCTCCTGCTTGCCACCGCCAAAAAATCAGTAAACTTTTTCTACGTGTCCGAAAATGTCTCCTCTTTTCATACAGACTGCCGCCCCAAGCAGTTGTTTATGGATAGATTAAAGGAAAAGCATTTACCGTCATTTGAAATGTCATTTTTTGGTTTTTACATATTTCTATACATCCTAGAAATCCGCCACTTCACGGGCAGGTTATGGGGACCTCCTAGGCACGATATTTGAAGGAATTTTTCGTTTTTATTTTTAACCCTTATTTCATGGAAAACTCACTGTCCCTTTAAAAACGTTTTTTTTTTTACTTTTTGTCCTTGTTTCCTGTCCCCCAGGGCACTACCCGGACCCCCATACACCTTGTATGGCAAATATCTAGCATATATGCCCTCTTGGAGGGCACTCTAAAAACCGAATTTTCACCCCCATTGACTTGTATTGAGTTCGAGTTAGGGGTTCGGGTTTGGATACGAACATTTGGGAAGTTCGGGTTCGGCTCCGAACCGAACTCAGGGAGTGTTCGGCTCATCCCTAATTATTATATGTATATGTCATGCTCTGCCTGTATATTATTACAAAAAATGTAATAAATTTAGAATTTTTCATCTTCTACATTGTGTAAAGTTTTTTTTTTACATTTTTTCACAGGAGCCTTTGCGGTTATATTTTCTATGGGGTGCGCTTGTTAAAAAAAATTAGAAATGAGGACACGTTACATCGCGGCTCGGTGCCTGAGGGGTTAAAGCCAGGCACCGCTTAAAAGGGGAGACTCTCCCCTTTTAAGCGGTGCCTGGCTTTTAGCGGTGGTATCTCCCGATCGGGAGGGAGAGGGATCCGAAAAGATCCACCCCTCCATTGCAGGTGATCTCCCGGCATTGCTGGGTGGTCGCATGAAAATGACGTCATCGCGCATGGAAGAATGGACATTTACGATCAGCAGTCTGCAATGAATTCACTATTTAGTGAATAGCCACTAGAAATCACCCTAGTTGGCATCCGTCTTGGTTAGTTTCTGTAGGGCACTGCACTTGCGGCAAAAGAAGGGGCAGAATCTGTTACCTAAAAATGAAGAAAAAATGGAACAAATTGTTAGGGTTAGGAAGGATCAAGCACAAATAGTAATTTAACATTAATCCTAATTTCCAACACTAACCCTGATTTCTAACACTAACCCTAATCCCAATTTGAACCATACTCCCAATATCTAACCCTAACACGTCTATTCAAAGAAAGGTGAAACTCAGGAGAATTGGCAGAAGTGAAAATTCTAGGTCAAAATAGCCAAACCAGAAAAATTCACCCTTTTATCTCACTTTCCAAATTGGCTATTCGGTCTAGATTGTTAACTACGCCTACCAATTCTCCTGATTTTCACCTTTCTTTGAATAGAACTGTAAATCTCATTTCTAACTGAGAATGATGCTCCATTGAAGCTCGTCCAGTCCAAACATGGCAGAATGTGCTTTCTCAGCAGTCGTAATACTTTAGAGCCGCAAGATGATAACACCAGTGGCGCTAAGGGACACAATGCTGTGTCAGCTCCAGGAGTCCATAGGACTCCACGGACACAGACACAGGCTTGTATGAGTTAGATCCGTCTATTTTTAAAAACATATTTTATTAATTTTATTAATTTTATTGTTTTTTAATTTTTTTAATTCTATTTTTCATTAAAATAACAAACTGTAAACAGGACACTGACGTTCCTAGTCTAATCAAAAGCAGTCGACAGAAAAAAGGTCCCTTTTCATTTTTGTTTTCATAGGTCATAGCACACAGGGTCTGTGTAAACTGACATTTCCAAATGTTTTTTAAGATAGTAATAAATGGGACGCCTCATCGGCCCATTGGATACTGAGAAACTACTTGGAATGTATAACATTCCCCTCCTTTATTGGAACATATTTCGACCCACCCTCTGATCGCTCTATAAAGCCATCTCCCTTCGCTCGTCCTCAACCCATTCTGTAGACACTTACAGAGAAAGCAGCAGCACCATGTCAGGAATCGCAGTCAAGATCTCCAAAGACAAAGCCAAGTCTCAGGGTCTGGGCACGCCTGATAACCCTGTGAAATATGATGAACAAAATTATGAGACGCTCAAGGCTAAATTCCTAAAACTCAACAAATTATTTGAAGATAACAGATTCTCTCGCAACAATAAGTCTTTAGGAATAAATAAACTGAGTCCAGATTCTGAAAAAGCAAAGGATATCGTCTGGAAGCGAGCAAAGGTAAGAAACCGTAACGTTACTGTTACAGATTCTTGTACCCCCAGGCGCTCCTTTCCGCTGAACTAGGAGGTGATCGTACCCCCACAGACTAGACGACAAATAGACTGTGAGATTAATCCTTGCCGATTGACCACCAAACTCAGAATGCTTTATTCTGGCTCAACAATTACAACCATTTCAAAAGTAAGACATGCCTCTGCGTTCCCTATTTCAAAACCCTCCCCCCACACGCAATGCCCTGGGCCCCATGCAAAGTAAAGGCTGTGACATCCAGTTCAAAACAGTTTCTGGTGGAGAGTGGGGGTGGAAGCAGACAAATGGCTAGATTGTAAGCTCTTGAGCAGGGTCCTCTCCTACTGTTCTGTGTGTCCAACTTGCATGCACATGGCTATTCTGGCTTACCCATTGTACAGCGCCATGGAACTTGTTAGTGCTTTATAAAAAACCTGGAACTGCAGCTGTTACACACAGATACACACAGCACCTAAATACAGGGGAATAATATACAGACGTCAGGGAAACGAAATTTAAGAAAATCAAACGCACATTGCTGCGGCCGTTCCGTCACAGTTACGTCTTGGTTAGCCATCAGTTGTCTTGAATTGTACCTTGGGTGAACCGGTAAAACGTATATGTTTTAAATGCAAGAATAAATAGAAATGAATATAGAAGTGAAAGCGTGACATAAAAAAATAATGTGACAATAAAAAACTGGGGAACTTTGTAAAACTTTTAAAATATTTAACACCATGGAGATGCATAATTATTTAATCTGTATTTTGATTCTTTTGGTCGGTAAAAATAATCAGTTTTGTTACAGTGAAGCAGTGATCACTCTGTTCTCACTATAACCATTTCAGTTACCTCATGTATTATTTTTTGTAGATGTGGCGTTAAGGTTAAGATGTGGAGTTAGACTTTGTATAGGAAGCTCTAATGATGAAGCAGGCGGATAATGAATCACATAGGATTTCAAAAGTGCAGCCAGTAATTTAAAAAAATAAGGACTCCCAAAATCTGTTTTTAAACCTTTAATGCTGCAGGACGTGGTATGCCGTCACTGGCAGAAGGTGAGCCCAAATGCCACAGGACAGCATAGCACGCCCCGCTAGCTCCTACTGTATGTCTCCCAGCTCGTCCCCCAGCCAGCACGTGTACTCAAGTTCCGAAACGCTGCTGCAGAGAGATGGACTGGAGCTGTGCGCATGTGCTGTTCCATCAGGCTGCCTCTCTGAGAATGCTTACCTCAGTGGGTGGTCTCAGAGGGTGATGTCAGAACACTCTCTGTGTGTGACATCACTAGTGGCCAATCTGCTGACCAGCAGCCAGGAAATTCAAAATGCTGACTGCTTTTGATGCTGCTCCCATGCTGCTCCCAGCGATTTCTCCAGATCGAAGCAGCGAAGGTGGGGGGAGAATAGGGGCCATTCTACACATCTCGACCACTTAAAAAAAAAAAGTGGTCAGGATTAGGGATGAGCCGAACACCCCTGAGTTCGGTTCGCATTCGAACTCGAACTTTCCAAATGTTCGAACTCGAACTCGAACACGAACTCAATACAAGTCAATGGGGCTGAAAATTCGATTTTTAGAGTGCCCTCCAAGAGGGCATATATGCTAGATATTTGCCATAAAAGGTGTATGGTGGTCCGGGTAGTGCCCTGGGGGACAGGAAACAAGGACAAAAAGTAAAAAAAAAAGTTTTAAAGGGACAGTGAGTTTTCCATGAAATAAGGGTTAAAAGTAAAAACGAAAAATTCCTTCAAATATCGTGCCTAGGAGGTCCCCATAACCTGCCCGTGAAGTGGCGGATTTCTAGGATGTATAGAAACACTTAAAAACAAAAAAATGACGTTTCAAATGACGGTAAATGCTTTTCCTTTAATCTATCCATAAACAACTGCTTGGTGGCAGTCTGTATGAAAAGAGGAGACATTTTCGGACACGTAGAAAAAGTTTAGTGATTTTTTGTCTAAATTATGGTAAAACTTATGCAGGCTTTGGATGACAGTAACAATAGGTGCTTTAAAATTGGTCCTTTAGCGTCGGCAACAGTGCCGTCACACAGTAACCCCTCTGAGGATATGAATCTGATACAGGCGTCAGAGGCAGTGCACCCAAATATTGTGCTTTTGGTGCCAGGCCTGCAAGTACTATCATACAGTAACCCCTCTGTAGTATTGTGGAAGAATGCAGGGGTGGACCTTGCGGTCCTATATTAAAAAGATATGCATCTGTTAAAGGCATCAGTGCACCCAGATATTGTACTTTTGGTGCCAGGCCAGCAAGTGTATTCATACAGTAACCCCTCTGTGGTATTGTGGAAGAATGCAGGGGTGGAACATGTGGTCCTATATTAAAAAGATATGAATCTGGTAATGGGCGTCAGTGCACCCAAATATTATGCTTTAGGTGCCAGACTGCCAGGCCAGCAAGTACTATCATACAGTAACCCCTCCATAGTATTGTGGAAGAGTGCAGGGTTGGACCCTGCGGTTCAAAAAATTTAAATGATATAAATGTGGCACAGGCGTCAGTGCAGCCAAATATTGTGCCTTTCATGGCAGCAAGTGCCTTCACACCGTAACCCTTTTGTGGTATTGTGGAAGAGTTCAGTGCTGGAGGTTTTGTGAATGTAGAAGACATCCCCGATCTATTCCATTACTTCAGCATCAGGGGATTGATAGCTGCTGATCCAGGACTGATTCATTTTTATAAATGTCAGCCGGTCTACAGAGTCGGTGGACAGACGCACTCTTTTGTCTGTGACAACACCTCCAGCGGCACTGAACGTCCTTTCGGAAAGCACACTAGATGAAGGGCAACCTAGTAGCTGCATAGCATATTGGCTAAATTCTGGCCAGTGATCCAATCTCAACACCCAGTAAGCCAGTGGATAATCTGCTGGAAAGGTATCCAGGTCTGCCCTTGCCCCTAGGTAGTCCTGCACCATATGGTGAAGACGCTGGCAATGGGTGCCTACATTTGACGTCCCTGGGCGTCGTGGACTAAAAAAATTAAAAAATGCATCAGTCAAGCGGCCTTGGCCTTCACCACTATTCCTCTTATCATCCGCAGCCTCAGAAGCACCTGTGTCATCACTTGGTAACCTACCAGTGCCTGGAAAGGTGTTACACAAGTGTCGCTTTAAAGCGTCCTCAAGTTTTTTCATCCTGTGCTCCCTCTCTGTGGGCAGGATGAACTCTGCAACTTTACCCTTGTATCGTGGGTTGCCAACCTGTAATGATCCCTGTCCTTGATAGCACGAATCCTGGGGTCCTTTAGCAGGCTTTGCATTATAAGGGAGCCCATGCAGCGTAGGTTGGATGTGGCATTAGCTTTTGAGTCTTCCTGGTCAATGAGGATGACCGTATCATGCACTTCCTCCTCCCAGCCACGCACTAGCCCTTGTGTTTCTGGGCACACGAATCCCTCCCTTGAGGAATCCCCACCTTCAATGCCCTCACTACTTAAATATTCCTCCTCCTCATATCTGATCTGAGTAGGACCCGCTGGAATGCTGTCTGCGGAAAGACTGGGGCCTTGAGAGCTAGGGAAGGCCTCCTCTTCCTCCCGCTGCTCTGCCTCTAGAGCCACATCTATAATTCCCTGCAGAGTGTGCTCCAGCAGGAACACTAAAGGAATTGTGTCACTGATGCATGCACTGTCCCTGCTCACCATCCTTGTTGCCTCCTCAAATGGTGACACTACAGTGCATGCATCCTTGATCATCAGCCACTGTGGGGGGGAAAAACAAGTTGAACTGAACCTTGCCTTGTGCCATACTCACACAGGTACTCGTTGATGGCCCTCTGCTGCTTGTGCAGACGCTGCAGCATTGCTAATGTCGAGTTCCACCTGGCGGGCATGTCACAGATCAGACAGGTGTGTGGGAAGGTGGAATTCTCTTTGAATTTCTGCCAGGCGAACGCCGTCTGAAGTGGCTGCAGACTTTTCTGGCCTGGCTGAGAAGCTCTGCCAGCCCTGGGTACTTGGTTAGGAAACGCTGTACCACTAGATTTAGGACGTGTGCTAGGCATGGTACATGTATCAATTTACCCTTGCGTAGGGCGGAGAGAAGGTTGCTGCCATTATCAGAGACGATCATTCCCAGCTGAAGCTGGCGTGGTGTTAACCATCTCTGCACCTGGCCCAGCAGAGCTGACAGAATTTCTGGCCTGGTGTGGCTCCTGTCCCCTAAACAAACCAGCTCAAGCACAGTATGGCTTCTTTTTGCTTGAGCCATTGCGTAGACCCTGTCAGGCGTCGGTTTAACTGCCACTTCACCAAAGACAGAGAAGGAGGAGGAAGAGGAGGAAGAGGGAGAGGTGGTGGTGGTGGAGCAGACAGACCTCATACAAGCAGCTTTCTGGAGGCGTGGTGGATGAACAAGCTCCAGCACAGAGCCCCATCTGGGATCCCTCCCAGCTGCAATCAGAGTTACCCAGTGTGCCATGAAGGAAATGTAACAACCCTGTCCATGCTTGCTGGACCACATGTCTAAAGTCACATGCACCTTGCTGCTGACTGCCTTTCCCAATGACTCGATAACATTGTCTTCCATGTGCTGGTATAGTGCTGGAATGGCCTTGCGTGAAAAGTAATGGCGTTTTGGAACATGCCACTGTTGTACAGCACATTCAGCGAATTCACGGAAGGGGCAGAGTCCACCAGCTGGAAAGGCAGCAGCTGCAATGCGAGTAATTTTGCTAAGCTGGCATTTAGACGCTGTGCTTGGGGATGGTTGGGACTATATTTTTTCTTACGCTGCAGCAACTGCGGCAACGTAATCTGACTGCGTAAATCTTCAGCTGATGGGATGATGTCACATTGTGAGGAAGGACCTGGTACATCCATTACTGTAGCATCATCCCTGTCAGTGGAGGTTGTAGGCAATGACATAGCAGGACATACAGTGAGGGTAGAGACAGATGAGGAGGAGGACCTACGCAAAGTTTTGCGCCAACGGGATGTGTGGCAGGTGTTCATATGTTGCCTCAAGCACGTGGTACCCAAGCGTCCGGTGTCTTTCCCACGCTTCAGCCTCATCTGATATAGATTACAAATAGCAACGGTGCGCTCTGCTGCACATTTCTTAAAGAACTCCCAGACAGCAGAGTTCCTGGATGTGTGCTTTGAGACAACAGCGCTCTGCACCTGAGCAGCTCTGACATCTGATGCCTTGGACTGGCTAGTGCTACGGTTGGTCACAGAGGATGTTGTGCCTCGTGTTTGCTGTGCCTCCTCCTCCCCCTCTTCCTCACTTAATTCCTCTGTTCGATCAGGCACCCAGGTGGAGTCAGTGACCTCATCATTGTCATCATCACCCCCTATCTCCTCATCACTGGAGCCAACTTGGCAGCATGCTGCAGCTGCTGGGGCAACATGAGTGCCAGTTATTTGTGTGTCATCACTGGCACCCCCTTCCTCTAGGTTGATTATACTCCCATCCTCAACCTCAGAGATTGAATCAGAGCACTGTACTTGCTGCGCATCCTCAAGCAGCATGTCACTCTCATTGTAGTCAAACAATTCAGCTGACTCCTCCGTGTGTGATAGCGAGGCTACGGCAGGAGTAGCTGTGGACATAGAGGCTGCATTAGATGCTTTGGCAGCTGAGGTGTACTGTAAACCACTAGAAGCCTGGCTGGCAGAGGACTCGGAGGATGAGAATGGCCTGGTTAGCCAATCCACCAAATCCTCTGTATGTTGCTGCTGCTTAAGACGACCAGCACCAGTTAGAAAGGACAAACGTGCCCCTGCAGAGGATGCACCACGTCCACCACGACCAGAGGCACAGCCTCCCGACACAGGGGCTGCTTGCCCTCTTATCTATGTCTGGGAGCGTCTGCCTGTCCTTTTTGTTCTTTCAGACATGGTGAGTGATATATAGATTAAATATATACAGAACTCTTATTCAACTCTGGTATAAAGATTAAAGATTTACAGAGCTCTGGTATAACTCAGTGAGACACCCTGATAGCTGGCAGCCAGTGACAAGACACAGATTACAATTCCCTCCTATAATCAGTGTGACCCCCTGATGGGTGGCAGTGAGAAGCCACAGATTACAATTCGCATAAATCTGCTAGAAGTATGTGGGACCCCCTGATGGGTGGCAGTGAGAAGCCACAGATTACAATTTGCATAAATCTGCTAGAAGTATGTGGGACCCCCTGATAGCTGGCAGTGAGAAGACACAGATTACAAGTCTCAGAAACCTCCTATAAATCAGTGTGACCCCCTGAGAGTTGGCAGTGAGAAGACACAAATTACAATTCGCATAAATCTGCTAGAAGTGTGTGGGACTGTGACGTCCTGGGTCTCTGGCGCCCCCTCTGGCAGTAGTGGACATTGCTGCTTTTGGATTATTTTTATTTCATTCATTTCTTGGATTCCAAGCCTAATCAGTACCTGGACTCCATTGGTTCACCCTGGACCATTTTGTATAAATGGAGACCACCCCCTTAGTAGGGTGTGGTCTCATTCATCCTGGATCAGTCATTCAGCTCATGTCTGGTTTGCCTTGCTCTAGATTTATTCTGGTCTGGTCTGTCTGTCTCATGTTTAGTTGCCTATTTGTTTTTATCTGGTTTATGCTATGTCTGTTCATGTTTTTCTCTAGTGTTTAGTTCTCTCATGTCTTTCTGCCTATAGTTTCCCAGGTCCTTGGTTGTTCATCTGTTTATTTATTTAGTTCAGGTCTATGGTTTTATTCTAGTGCTCAGGTCTTTTGTTTCATTGTGGTGTTCTGGTTCCTTGTAATAAATCCCTTGTTTTGTTTTATACATCCATGTGTCATGTCTGTTCACTGCTCAAGAAGCTCACACCCCTTCTGTGCCATGTCAGACCAGGCCCCCCGTGACATAATGAGACCGCCAGTAACAAGTGAGCTAGCAGTGATTCATGGTCTGTTGGAGAACCTGCAAAAGGTTAATAAAGCTGCAGAACAGCACCTGGAGAGGCTGAGTGCTATACTGCGGAAAACTCCCAGGGACGTCTTCCCAAAGGAACCTGTTCCAGTGAAAGATTTAAGAGGACCCCTGACCCTGGAGGAAAGGGTATGGAGGAAAACCCATGGCTTATGTTTCTACTGTGGTTCCTGCCTGCACAGAGTGGCAACCTGCCAGGTACACCCACAGAAGGCCCTCACGGTCCAGCCTTACCAGACCTCCTTGACCAGGCCATGCCAGGCCGCAGTATCCATGTTCACTGCCCTGCAGCATAAGGACTCCCCAGAGTCCGCTGCCCTGCAACCCGCAGGATCTCCAAAATCCACTGCCCAACAGGGAGAGACCAGGTGTAATGCCCAGCAGTGGGAAGTCAAGAGTGCTGCCCTGCAGCATGAACAATCTAAGATGGCTGCTCAGCAGCACAAAGAATCTGCGTCTGCTGTTTGTCAGCTTCAAGTCCTGTCCATGTCTACTGTGCCTAAGCCAGCAGTTCCAGTCAAGAGTGCTGCCCTGCAGCACGAACAAGCCGGGGTCACCGCTCCACAGTGCCAAGCCGGGGTTCACGCTCCACAGTGCCAAGCCGGGGTTCACGCTCCACAGTGCCAAGCCGGGGTCACCGCTCCACAGTGCCAAACCGGGGTCACCGCTCCACAGTGCCAAGCCGGGGTCACCGCTCCACAGTGCCAAGCCAAGGTGGCTGCCAAGCACTGTGAGACCAAGATTGTAGCCAAGCCACGCTCACCCGAGCTGGTAGTTTCCAAGCCACGCTCACCCGAGCTGGTAGTTTCCAAGCCACGCTCACCCGAGCTGGTAGTTTCCAAGCCACGCTCACCCGAGCTGGTAGTTTCCAAGCCACGCTCACCCGAGCTGGTAGTTTCCAAGCCACGCTCACCCGAGCCGGTAGTGACCGAGTCGCCGCATAGCCATGCTGCTGCCACCATGACCGAGTCGCCACAGAGCCGTGCCGAGGTCGCTGACCCACAGAGCCGTGCTGCTGTCGCCATGACTGAGTCGCCGCAGAGCCGTGCTGCTGTCGCCATGACTGAGTCGCTGCAGAGCCGTGCTGCTGTCGCCATGACTGAGTCGCCGCAGAGCCGTGCTGCTGTCGCCATGACTGAGTCGCCGCAGAGCCGTGCTGCTGTCGCCATGACTGAGTCGCCGCAGAGCCGTGCTGCTGTCGCCATGACTGAGTCGCCGCAGAGCCGTGCTGCTGTCGCCATGACTGAGTCGCCGCAGAGCCGTGCTGCTGCCGCCATGACCGAGTCGCCGCAGAGCCGTGCCGAGGTCGCTGACCCACAGAGCCGTGCTGCTGTCGCCATGACTGAGTCGCCGCAGAGCCGTGCTGCTGTCGCCATGACTGAGTCGCCGCAGAGCCGTGCTGCTGTCGCCATGACTGAGTCGCCGCAGAGCCGTGCTGCTGTCGCCATGACTGAGTCGCCGCAGAGCCGTGCTGCTGCCGCCATGACCGAGTCGCCGCAGAGCCGTGCGAGGTCGCTGACCCACAGAGCCGTGCTGCTGTCGCCATGACTGAGTCGCCGCAGAGCCGTGCTGCTGTCGCCATGACTGAGTCGCCGCAGAGCCGTGCTGCTGTCGCCATGACTGAGTCGCCGCAGAGCCGTGCTGCTGTCGCCATGACTGAGTCGCCGCAGAGCCGTGCTGCTGTCGCCATGACTGAGTCGCCGCAGAGCCGTGCTGCTGTCGCCATGACTGAGTCGCCGCAGAGCCGTGCTGCTGTCGCCATGACTGAGTCGCCGCAGAGCCGTGCTGCTGTCACCATGACCGAGTCGCCGCAGAGCCGTGCTGCTGTCGCCATGACCGAGTCGCCGCAGAGCCGTGCTGCTGTCGCCATGACCGAGTCGCCGCAGAGCCGTGCTGCTGTCGCCATGACCGAGTCGCCGCAGAGCCGTGCTGCTGTCGCCATGACCGAGTCGCCGCAGAGCGTGCTGCTGTCGCCATGACCGAGTCGCCGCAGAGCCGTGCTGCTGTCGCCATGACCGAGTCGCCGCAGAGCCGTGCTGCTGTCGCCATGACCGAGTCGCCGCAGAGCCGTGCTGCTGTCGCCATGACCGAGTCGCCGCAGAGCCGTGCTGCTGTCGCCATGACCGAGTCGCCGCAGAGCCGTGCTGCTGTCGCCATGACCGAGTCGCCGCAGAGCCGTGCTGCTGTCGCCATGACCGAGTCGCCGCAGAGCCGTGCTGCTGTCGCCATGACCGAGTCGCCGCAGAGCCGTGCTGCTGTCGCCATGACCGAGTCGCCGCAGAGCCGTGCTGCTGTCGCCATGACCGAGTCGCCGCAGAGCCGTGCTGCTGTCGCCATGACCGAGTCGCCGCAGAGCCGTGCTGCTGTCGCCATGACTGAGTCGCCGCAGAGCCGTGCTGCTGTCGCCATGACTGAGTCGCCGCAGAGCCGTGCTGCTGCCGCCATGACCGAGTCGCCGCAGAGCCGTGCCGAGGTCGCTGACCCACAGAGCCGTGCTGCTGTCGCCATGACTGAGTCGCCGCAGAGCCGTGCTGCTGTCGCCATGACTGAGTCGCCGCAGAGCCGTGCTGCTGTCGCCATGACTGAGTCGCCGCAGAGCCGTGCTGCTGTCGCCATGACTGAGTCGCCGCAGAGCCGTGCTGCTGTCGCCATGACTGAGTCGCCGCAGAGCCGTGCTGCTGTCGCCATGACTGAGTCGCCGCAGAGCCGTGCTGCTGCCGCCATGACCGAGTCGCCGCAGAGCCGTGCCGAGGTCGCTGACCCACAGAGCCGTGCTGCTGTCGCCATGACTGAGTCGCCGCAGAGCCGTGCTGCTGTCGCCATGACCGAGTCGCCGCAGAGCCGTGCTGCTGTCGCCATGACCGAGTCGCCGCAGAGCCGTGCTGCTGTCGCCATGACCGAGTCGCCGCAGAGCCGTGCTGCTGTCGCCATGACCGAGTCGCCGCAGAGCCGTGCTGCTGTCGCCATGACCGAGTCGCCGCAGAGCCGTGCTGCTGTCGCCATGACCGAGTCGCCGCAGAGCCGTGCTGCTGTCGCCATGACCGAGTCGCCGCAGAGCCGTGCTGCTGTCGCCATGACCGAGTCGCCGCAGAGCCGTGCTGCTGTCGCCATGACCGAGTCGCCGCAGAGCCGTGCTGCTGTCGCCATGACCGAGTCGCCGCAGAGCCGTGCTGCTGTCGCCATGACCGAGTCGCCGCAGAGCCGTGCTGCTGTCGCCATGACCGAGTCGCCGCAGAGCCGTGCTGCTGTCGCCATGACCGAGTCGCCGCAGAGCCGTGCTGCTGTCGCCATGACCGAGTCGCCGCAGAGCCGTGCTGCTGTCGCCATGACCGAGTCGCCGCAGAGCCGTGCTGCTGTCGCCATGACCGAGTCGCCGCAGAGCCGTGCTGCTGTCGCCATGACCGAGTCGCCGCAGAGCCGTGCTGCTGTCGCCATGACCGAGTCGCCGCAGAGCCGTGCTGCTGCCGCCATGACCGAGTCGCCGCAGAGCCGTGCTGCTGCCGCCATGACCGAGTCGCCGCAGAGCCGTGCCGAGGTCGCTGACCCACAGATCCGTGCTGCTGCCGCCGTGACCGAGTCGCCGCAGAGCCGTGCTGCTGTCGCCATGTCCGAGTCGCCGCAGAGCCGTGCTGAGGTCGCTGACCCACAGATCCGTGCTGCTGCCGCCATGTCCGAGTCACCGCAGAGCCGTGCTGAGGTCGCTGACCCACAGATCCGTGCTGCTGTCGCCATGACCGAGTCGCCGCAGAGCCGTGCTGCTGTCGCCATGACCGAGTCGCCGCAGAGCCGTGCTGCCTGCCGCCATGACCGAGTCGCCGCAGAGCCGTGCTGCCTGCCGCCATGACCGAGTCGCCGCAGAGCCGTGCTGCTGCCGCCATGACCGAGTCGCCGCAGAGCCGTGCCGAGGTCGCTGACCACAGATCCGTGCTGCTGCCGCCGTGACCGAGTCGCCGCAGAGCCGTGCTGCTGTCGCCATGACCGAGTCGCCGCAGAGCCGTGCTGCTGTCGCCATGACCGAGTCGCCGCAGAGCCGTGCTGCTGTCGCCATGACCGAGTCGCCGCAGAGCCGTGCTGCTGCCGCCATGACCGAGTCGCCGCAGAGCCGTGCTGCTGCCGCCATGACCGAGTCGCCGCAGAGCCGTGCTGCTGCCGCCATGACCGAGTCGCCGCAGAGCCGTGCCGAGGTCGCTGACCCACAGATCCGTGCTGCTGCCGCCGTGACCGAGTCGCCGCAGAGCCGTGCTGCTGTCGCCATGTCCGAGTCGCCGCAGAGCCGTGCTGAGGTCGCTGACCCACAGATCCGTGCTGCTGCCGCCATGTCCGAGTCACCGCAGAGCCGTGCTGAGGTCGCTGACCCACAGATCCGTGCTGCTGCCGCCATGTCCGAGTCGCCGCAGAGCCGTGCTGCTGTCGCCATGTCCGAGTTGCCGCAGAGCCGTGCTGAGGTCGCTGACCCACAGAGCCGTGCTGCTGCTGCCGCCATGTCCGAGTCGCCGCAGAGCCGTGCTGCTGTCGCCATGTCCGAGTTGCCGCAGAGCCGTGCTGAGGTCGCTGACCCACAGATCCGTGCTGCTGCCGCCATGTCCGAGTCGCCGCAGAGCCGTGCTGCTGTCGCCATGTCCGAGTTGCCGCAGAGCCGTGCTGAGGTCGCTGACCCACAGAGCCGTGCTGCTGCCGCCATGTCCGAGTCGCCGCAGAGCCGTGCTGCTGTCGCCATGTCCGAGTCGCCGCAGAGCCGTGCTGAGGTCGCTGACCCACAGATCCATGCTGCTGCCGCCATGTCCGAGTCGCCGCAGAGCCGTGCTGAGGTCGCTGACCCACAGATCCGTGCTGCTGCCGCCATGTCCGAGTCGCCGCAGAGCCGTGCTGAGGTCGCTGACCCACAGATCCGTGCTGCTGCCACCATGTCCGAGTCGCCGCAGAGCCATGCTGAGGTCGCTGACCCACAGATCCGTGCTGCTGCCGCCATGACCGAGTCGCTGCAGAGCCGTGCTGAGGTCGCTGACCCACAGAGCCGTGCTGCTGTCGCCATGGCATCTTGTTAGAAAAACTTAAAAACTCTGGCATTGGTGATCGCACGCTAACCTGGTTTCAATCATATGTATCCGACCGATCACAATATGTGTCAATTTCTGGCAGCTCCTCCCTCCCGCTCCCAGTCACTTGCGGTGTACCCCAAGGCTCAATACTTGGCCCCCTGCTATTCACAATATTCATAAATGATCTGCCCAACGTCTGCAAAGCCTCAACTGTACATATGTACGCAGACGACACTGTGATCTATACCAGCAAACCAAATCTCCCGCAGCTGGAGGCCGTGCTGCAAGAACAATTCACAGAGGTAGAAAAGTGGATCAAAAACAACAAACTTTTTTTAAATACTGACAAAACTGTAACGATGCTCTTTGGAACAGCACCTAAACTACACAAATTGCAAAATCCCCATCTATGTGTTGGGACAAAATCAAATGGCACGCTGACCACAGTCACATCTCTCAAATATCTAGGTATGTGGTTGGACCCTAATCTATCCTTTGGCCCCCACATCGAAAAACTCTCATCTAAACTTTACCCCAAACTAGGTGCCCTGTACAGAAACAAATCCTGCCTGAGTCCCGCGGTAAGAAAGCAGATTGTACAACAAATGCTTATGCCGGCTATTGATTACGGAGACGTAGTGTATGCAGCCGCCCCGCAAACACACCTTCATAAACTTACTACATTGTATAACTCATTCTGCCGCTTTGCGCTACAATGTAACTACATGACCCACCATTGTGACATGTTAAAAGAGCTAAACTGGCCATGGCTGGAATCCAGACGCACCCTTCACCTTTCCAGCCTGGTGTTTAAGAGCATCTCTGGGAAGCTGCCACCCTACCTGAATAGACTGCTTCCCCCAGCAGCTCCCTCATCCTATAACCTCCGATCCAGGACCAGCACCTTACTTGCTATACCACAATACAAAAAGACAGTGGCTCGGTCCTCATTTTCCTACAGAGCACCACAATTATGGAATAACCTCCCAGACACCATCAAATCTTCCCCCAGTCTTAAGTCACTCAAAAGCTCCTTACTAACATACCTCAATACAGAATGCACCTGTAAACATGTAACCTAGTGACTATATTTCCTACATATTTTTTCTGTTAATCTGTATATTTGTGTTGTTTTTTTTTTTTTTTTTTAATATATTTTGCATTGTATTACTTTGTATTTCTGTAACTGTAACACTTCAATGTTCTTGAACCCAGGACATGCTTGAAAACGAGAGAAATCTCAATGTATCCTTCCTGGTAAAATCCTTTATAAATAAATAGATAAATAAATGTCCAAGTCACCACAGAGTCGTGCTAAAGGCACTGCCCCTCCTGTCCTTGCCAAGGGTGCTACCCAACCGGTCCACACCAAGGGCGCTGCCCCACCGAGCCCAGCTATCCCGGCGTCTTCGAGCCCAGCTGTCCCAGTGTCTTCGAGCTCAGTGTCTTCTAGCCCAGCGGTTCCGGTCCAGTCGCCACAGAGCCGTGCCAAGGTCACCAACCTACAGAGCCATGCTGCTGCTGCCCCAGTCACATTGCCACAGAACCGGATCGCCACTGGTGCCATCATGTTCATGTTGCCGCAGAGCCGGGAGGACACTGTTGCTGTCCATTCCACGTCCCGTACCAGGGACGTCATTTTCCGGTGCCCCCGGCGCCCCAAGGGGGAAACTGAGAGGGGGGAGGTCATTTGGACCCCTCTCCTTCCCCAACGGCTGCACTTAAAAAAAAAAACACAGATGGCCCTTTCCAGTGGTGCCTCTCTTTAACCCCAATTGGCGCCAGATCGCGATTAACTTCTGGAGGTGGCTTACATCTTGGATGTCAGCCAATCCTCTGGGTCACCTCCCACCCACTGATGTTGTTGCCATATGTGCAATGATGTCAGTTGGCCAGTTAACTCCCTAGCTGCCAAGTGGAGCTAGGGGCCGTTCTGACCCCTGTATCTCCCGATCTGTGGCAGCTAGAGTATCATGTTTGGTAGCATTGGAAATGCCTGTTCATGACCAGGTTTGGTGTAAAAATAAAACAATTAATAATAAATTTAAAGTTATTTTGTTTTTTTTAAAAAATAATTGTCTGGGGTATAATAAAATAGGACTTCAAATGATGTTTAAACATGATGAGCATAAATGGTCAAAATGAGCTCAGCACACGGAGGTGAAATGACTCAGCAGTGAAGGGGTTAAAAAGCAAAAACATGTAAAAATTGGGTATTTCTAATTTCAGGACAAAATTTGAAACAATTTAGCCTGGGTCGTGTTTGGCGGTTGTAGATTTTGGGGATTAAATTTCGAAAGAAAATGTGTTTTTTCAATTTTTTTTCATCATATTTCATAATTTATTTTCAGTAAATTATACGATCTGTTGAAAATAATGGAATCTTTAGAAAGTCCATTTAATGGCAAGAAAACCATATATAATATGTGTGGGTTCCATAAACGAATAAGAGGAAATTTAGATCTAAACACAAACAGCGCAGAAACGTAAAAACAGCAGCGGACACTTTCGGACAGACAATGGTAAAACCGCCTGGTCACTATGGAGTTAAAGATTGCTACCGTATGCTTTTGTCTAATAATAATAATTTTAATTACTGTTTATTCTCACAGGAGTTACATAGTGATGCTCAATTTATTGTCGACGGAGCTACGCAGGAGGACATCAAGCAAGGAAAACTGAGTGAGAAACAGTGAATTTATTGAAGGAAATATTCTTAATTATTTTGGACATCTGTATATTAAAATGTATTTAGCAAACCATGGGCTCTATTCCATAGCTGCTGCTAATGTAGCGCCTCAATATATAATTTTTAGCACTAGAAGTAAGTTTAACGTCTGGCATTGATATTCCAATCCTGACACAAATTGGGGTGAAATCAGTTTGCGCCTTGCAGCCTGCGCAAGTTTACTGTACCTTTCCAATGTTTCCTGTTTCCAATCCTTAACATGGGGGGGGGGTGCAATATTTGTTTAGTGTCTTGACAAGTAAGGTATTACAAAGTGCCGGTGCTAATTACCTTTTGGGACATGCAAGCCAAAATTTTAGCCCCTCCTAAAAGCCGGTGTTAAATTATTCTTCAAATGATCTGTTACAGTGGCATGGCACACTCCTTGGCTTTCTGGCCCTCCTCCTGCCCGACTTTCTTTCCAGCGGGCTAATCACCGTCACTGAGTTCAGACAATCAGCAACTAGGAAGGGAGGCAGGCCGGAGGAGGGCCAGAAAGCCTAGGGGCGTGCTATGCCACCTTGAAGCATTTAAACCTGCCTGCGGACAGGACAGCATAGGACAACCCGCAGCGCTAAGGGGTTAAACCACGATCAGCCTCATTCTATAGTCCAGTGTTTCCCATCCCTCTGCTCAGGGAGCATTACCAGGCCAGGTTTGCAGGATATGTGAAGCACAGCACAGGTGATATGATTTGCTGCTCAGTGATTGCAGGATTCAGTCTGCATTTCCCCAAGGGAATCCTTAAAACCTGGCCTGTTAGGGGGACCTGAGGACCAGGGTTGGGAAACATTGCTATAGACTAGTCTTATCAACAAGAAACCAGCAGACCAGCATTGTTTAGTGAAGGTGTTTAACATTTTTTGAGACAAATAGCCAGAGATCAAGTCCAAAAAAAAGAAGTGTGGGAATTCACCAAGATTTCTGTCCCCCTTTTAGCAAGTCTCATCTCGCATATAAAGGGGCAGGACCGCTTACATAAACTGTAACTAGATTACGTGTGCACCACAAATAAAACCATTTTATAAAACACATGCTGCTGGGATTTTTTTCTTTGTCTGGACTAATTGCATGTAAAAAGGGAAAAAAAATAGGTATTTTATATCTGGGTTCCAGTTTCCGGATTTTCCCCATGATGCAACATTTACCAAAACCTTTGCTTTGTGGCTATTGTTTGTTTAATCTACATTATCTAGCCTCATCTAAACATTGCATCCTCCACCTCATTAACTAGTATTGTTCTCCAGGCTACCTGAGATAAGAGCTGGCAGCTGAATGAGCTGATACAGGGAGCTTAAACTTTCTAATCTACCCCCTGGTGATGTCCTTTGAATACATCCCACACAATACAACGCTGTGAGCCGGTGACTGACCCATTCACTCCATTCTATGGCCTAAGCCACACAGTAAGGAGCAAGTGATGGAAAGATACTTGGGGGGGCAGGTTACAACTGAGATGTAAATCCGACTTTGCCAGTGACACATATAGAGGAAAATATCACACAATGGATGCACCCAGTGACACATATAGAGGAAAATAACACACAATGGATGCACCCAGTGTCACAAATAGAGGAAAATATCACACAATGGATGCTCCCAGTGACACATATAGAGGAAAATATCACACAATGGATGCGCCCAGTGACACATAGAGAAAATATCACACAATGGATGCACCCAGTGACACATATAGAGAAAATATCACACAATGGATGCACCCAGTGACACATATAGAGGAAAATATCACACAATGGATGCACCCAGTGACACATATAGAGGAAAATATCACACAATGGATCCACCCAGTGACACATATAGAGGAAAATATTTTCTTAACTAAACATACAAGAGAAAAACAAAACACATGTAAGATATCAGCAACATCAAATAAACACAATAAGGACATTGTATTTTTGTGATAGTGGCTCTTTAACACAAACATTCAAATCTGTTATATTTATGTATTTATGTGGATTTTAGCAAAAAATATATGATAACTCATATATTTATTATGACTTAACAGGGAAAGATAAGACTGAACAGCTGAATACAATCTTTATAGTTTATGAAACCTAAGGGAACTCCGTTCCCTCTGCAAAAATAGTGCAGGAACTTCGTTCCCCCCCCATTCCCCCTGGACCTGAGCCCTGCCCATTGGTTAATTAAAGAAACAAAATAGCTGACCTTTGTCGGTTGATCTTCAAATCTTTGCAGAAACACTGGCAGCTGGGATAATATACTTATATATTTATTTGTGCAGGGAATAGCTGGTTCATGGCCTCCATCGCCACTCTTACAGAGAATCAGGACTTCCTGTCCATAGTGGTTCCAGGAAACCAGAGTTTTCAGAAGGACTATGCCGGGATCTTCCACTTCAAGGTAACAGCATCCTCAGATCATCTTTAAAAGTTACAATCCTTTTTGGGTAAAAGGGTTATTTATTCGAAACCCATGGGAAAGTCGCCACCTTGTGGTCACAGATAAAACTGAAGCAATAAATATGTTACTTAAAAAAAAAGAGACACTAGAATTCAGTGCATTTTGGGGTAATTTTAGTGTTAAAGGGGCATTCTACTCATCCAGATCAGTTTATTGTTTTAAAGGAGGATTTGAGGAGTGCCCCTCTCTCAGCCCTACCCCCACCAGGTGAAATCACAGGGGTGAAGTGGAGGAGTTTCCTCCACCCCACCCAGCATTTCTGTTAACCGGGATTTTTGAAATTCCTGGCTGCCGGTCACCAGATCGAAAGGCAGCAATGCATCGGAAATGCACATGCATGCAGCTCCAATCCATCGTTCTACCCAAACGCTACCGGACTAGCATGACGAAAGTCTGCAAGTCCGTAACGTTGCACAATTTGTGGCTCCTACACTGCACAAATTGCATAGGAGCGCAAATTGGATCAGATAGCTGCAGGGACTTTTGGGTATAGGAGTTCCTGAGCCGAAGAGGAGGAGCTGCGCGGTGAAGGACAAAAGGTGAGTAAATTAACACAAAAAAAGTGAAAAAAGTTACAAAATAATTGGGCGGAGACCGTCAGCAGGATCTGCCCAATTATTTCAGGGCAAAGAAAGGGAAGTCTATTTTCAATAGAGTATCCGTTTAAACATTAATATTCCATTTTGGGTACGAGAGACATGTGTGGGTATCCCGTAGGAAAGTCGCCACCTTGTGGTCGCAGATAAAATCGACACGATGATCAAGTTGCTGATTTAAGAAAAAGACACTAGAATTCACTGCATGTCCGGGCCATTTTGAGCTTCAAAGAATTTTGATAGAAACTAGGGACATATTCACTAAACTCAATACCTCAAAATGTATATACACTTTATTCCAGTGTAAAATGAATGGATAAAACATTGTGTCAATGTGCAAATAGCAATGTGTAAATTCAAGGAGTTGCCAATTATATATGCAAGATACATTCAAAGCGCAGTAATTATGTGAAAACCGTCATCAGCCACAATAACGTGCAGCAGAAATCTGCATATATAAAACAAAGCATATATATAGCGCAATCACCTGGATGTCACACATGACACACCCTTATCAAAAGACATTACTGTACAAGACAATGAATTAATTAAAAATTATAAATATTTTCAAAGTCCATAGCACCTAGAAAAAAATGAAACAAAGAAACATACAAGGTTATTCAGAGAGAGCCGATCTGGCCCCGAAATGGCCCTGAACAGTGAATTTCCCCGTACGGTAACATTTAGGGGCCATTCGGCTATTCAGAGAGCAGGCAGTTCGTCAAATTTTGGCGAACTGACAGCCAGTACGGTTCTTGTTCGAAGGCAGTGAAATCCCCCATAGAGAAGCAATGGTTAATGTTTTCAGACACCGAACAGCAGGGAAATGTCAGTAAAATTCCCTGCTGTTCGGTGTTTTCATTCGGCAGATTTAATCAGGCGAATCCCATAGGTTTCAGGCTGGGGTTAGACGAACGCAGTGCGAACGTGCGTTGAGCCGCATTTTATTACGGCCGTAGTAGCAGCAAATGATGCCCAATGACGGCCAATATACGAAAGTTCAGCCGCGCAACGCAAGCAGCAAACAAACGCATTCTTTCGAGAACATGGAACCGTTAGTACTGACGCACAGAGTGCGCTGCGTCAGCATAGCGGCGTGTGCGCGTGATTAGGAGACGTCAGACGCTGCACATGTCTGGCCTACATTACGTCCATTTGTTTTTTGTAGCTCCGTCAAAAATACGGCCGACATTGATTGACTGCTATCGCGTCTTCCGGGAAAAAATGCATTCGGACCCATCAACGCACTTTTTGACGGTAGACGTGAAAAATGCGTTAGTCTGACCCTAGCCTCAATGTAAAAAATATTCCCGTTTTTATGCAATATTTATTAAACCGTTTATTATTTTAATAAGCAGCAAAAAGTCTATTTTTTAGGACCTTTTAGGCATTTTTCGGGAGATATTTTATACAATTTATTACTAAAAGACACACATACTATTAAAAACAAGCAATTGTGTGTGATTTCACAGATCACTGGTATGCATAGAGTCCATAGCTTGAGTCCAGGTATAAAACGGCAGATCCCCAGAGGCGCCATCGTTGGGGGGAGGGGTTGGTGAAAGCCCATAATATGTTCAGGGGCCCAGTGGCTTCGGGGGGCCCAGGCCCTAGCCAATGTTTGTGCAGTTTGTCTAAGTGCCAAAGATGTACAGGAAGCAAGATACCATCAAATTTCCCGGTGGGCCGCATCTTCTGGGGACAATTAGTATGGTCTGCACCAGATAGAGGTGCAGAACTCTCTCCAACAGGGAATAGTTTTTATCCCCTTGCTGGTCCACCACTGATTAGCCCACTCTTTGTCAAATAAGATCAACAGAAAAGGAGGCAAAATATTTTATTTATAATTAGTTTAATGAAATGGCAGCTGAGGGTACAGGGCCCCGTGTAGTGCTTGAGTTTGGAGGCCCCAAGAGTTCTGACGACAAAGCTCTACCTGTCCTCATAACTCCTCTGTGCTTCCTAGACAAAAGAAAAAAAATGTTTGTGTGTACGGCGCCACTTAATATTCAGCCCCGGACAATGGAGAGGTATAAACCATATATGGAACTGTGTACATATATAAAATGCCACCTAGTTTGTGGTCTTAATTAAGACAGGTTATACCAGAAAAATGCACATAGTAATAGTCCGGATAGAAACAGGGGGTGAGCTCTGATATGATTCAATATAAGGGTGGTTATGGAAACCAGCAGCTGTCCTCACAAAGCTGTCCTCCACTCTGATTCCTGGTTAAGCCATTTGCCCGATACCCTACCAGACCCCCATCCCATGTCACTCTGCAGACGCGTTTCGCTCTGCCTCTTAGATCACAGTAACATTGGATAAGTTGTGATCACGCATTCCTGTTTCTCAGTTCTGGCAGTACGGTGAGTGGGTGGACGTCGTGGTGGATGACTTCCTACCGACCAAATCAGGCAAATTGTACTTTATGAAGTCTCTCAGTCGCAATGAGTTTTGGGGTGCGCTCCTGGAAAAGGCCTACGCCAAGTAAGTTACGTATATAAATGTGCTCCTTTCTGAAGCTTTGCGAATGTTGCTTCATGACTAATGTTTCTGTTGGTGAAAGTGAAAAAGTGAGACCATATTAGGAAACATTTATCAAAATATCACAGTGTAGGAACGGGGTATCTGAATATATAAATATTCTTCCCAATCTATCGTATACAAAGTATTCAGGGTGATAATTTAAAGTTACTGGGTGCAACAGTCGAGCCGCAAGCAAAGGCTGAAGCTCAACTGGAATAGCGACTCGATCAGTTAAAGTTAGTGAACCACTAAATTTACTGGCTCCACTTGGCAGCTTAAGAGCTCTGTCATAATAGGGCCCATTGTGTTCTCCTCATCCCTGTTCCCAGTCATTAACACTTTTCTCCAGTATCTCTCCAATTTGTTGCACACTTCAGCGATTTGAGACTGGGAACAAATAGTTCCTAGTCTGCTCTGTGATTCATATGCGGTGCTGCATGATCTCACGAGAGCGAGCTCGTTACTGGGATGCGCATGGCTCTATGGAGCCCTATGGACTCCAAGAGTCGATACTCGCGTTGATGCACTGCGCCGCAGCTTGTATCAGCTTTGCGCTTTGTTATGGGGGTAGACACTAATAAAGCACCTACCCTGGAATAAATCAGTAAAATGGAGACGGTAAGGGAAATCTGCAGGCGCACATTATCTTGATTACTGTTTCCATTTTACCAACAGCAATGGAATAGCGCCCTTTATGTCTCTCATAATCTTCCCATGCCCTGTAATGCTCTCCCTGGTACTGTCCGACTTTCCCCTAGTTTCCCCTCCTTCAAACTCTCTCTTAAGACATTCCTATTTAGGGAAGCCTACCCCCGACTCAATGATACACCTCACTGCCACAACCAGTCCATCACTCTCACCTTGCAGTCCATCACTCTCACCTTGCAGTCCATCACTCTCACCTTGCAGTCCATCACGCTCACCTTGCAGTCCATCACGCTCACCCTGCAGTCCATCATTCCCACCAGTCCATCACTTTCACCTAGCAGTCCATCACTTTCACCTAGCAGTCCATCACTTTCACCTAGCAGTCCATCACTCTCGCCTTGCAGTCCATCACTCTCGCCTTGCAGTCCATCACTCTCGCCTTGCAGTCCATCACTCTCACCTTGCAGTCCATCACTCTCACCTTGCAGTCCATCACTCTCACCTAGCAGTCCTTCACGCTCACCTTGCAGACCTCTCCTCCTGTTTCCACCCCAAATCTTCTAGATTGTAAATTCCCATGGGAATAGGGCCCTCGTTCCATCCTGTACTGGTTTATCAAATGTTGTTCAATGTTTTGTATCCCTGTCTACATTGTGCCCATTGTTCAGCATGACGGAATATGCTGGCACTATATTAATAAAGAGTAATAATAATGCTTTGCCCAGTTATATGCAATTTTGGACAAAAATCCAATATTTGTCACATCAAAATGTATATTATGTAACTGACCGATGGTATTCTTTCAAGACCGCTGCATTACTTTAAGTTGTGAACCCAAACTAAACAACCACTGACAAACCAGGTATTCCACTGGTAACCAAACTTTTAGTTGTAGAGGTTTAATCGGCTGCATTCATGTCTGTCTCTTATCAAATCCGAGTCTACAACAGCTTGAATTGCAGAAAATAGTCCATTTGTCCTTTTATATTACCAACTGATCAACAAAATATTTAATGAACTTATTTCTCGTAGGTTACATGGATCCTATGAAGCACTGGGATTAGGCCGTGCTACTGAAAGCATGCAGGATTTTACCGGCGGCACAGTCGAATCTTACAATATACGCGATGCACAAAAAAAGCTTCAAAAGGTTATCTGGAAAAGACAGGAAGCAAATGCTCTGCTCACGTGCGCTTCTGTAAGTCTAGCAGGGGATTTGGGAAGTAAACAACAAACCACACAAAAAAACACAAATAAAAACAAGGTTCATTATAAGAGTAGCGCAAACAAGTTTCCTGACTTACAGCCAATCAGTGAGAATTAGTCAATGGACATATGTAAGACACTATTCAGGGCCGACATGGGAAAGTTGTAACACGGCTCCGCTGGTGCCACACTGTCGCAAGATCTTGCAGGATTTGAGATCACGTGAACTCTGCAAGATCTTGCGAAAGTGCGGCTGGAGACCCCAGCGAAGCCGCGTTACAGCCTTTACATGTCGGTGGCCAATTGCTGGAATGCGGCCAGCTGGAGGGCCTGGCAGAATTCTCTTAGAGAGACTACAAGTACTTGTACAAATGCCAGTATTGGTACCGATAGTAGTGTTGTTGTTGATGCATCCCTAGTGAGATCTCCTGCTTATGGGAATTTGTAGTGATCATCATAATGAGATTATTAGCAATGTAATATCTGTATGTGCTACATAATGCCTGTGTATGGCAATTACAGCAAGACCTTGTATCTGTATGTGCTGCATAATGCCTATGTATGGCAATTACAGTGAGACCTTGTATCTGTATGTGCCGCATAATGCCTTTGTATGGCAATTACAGCAAGACCTTGTATCTGTATGTGCTGCATAATGCCTATGTATGGCAATTACAGTGAGACCTTGTATCTGTATGTTCTGCATAATGCCTGTGTATGGCAATTACAGCAACACCTTGTATCTGTATGTGCTGCATAATGCCTGCGTATGGCAATTACAGCAACACCTTGTATCTGTATGTGCTGCATAATGCCTGTGTATGGAAATTACAGCAACACTTTGTATCTGTATGTGCTGCATAATGCCTGTGTTTGGCAATTACAACAACACCTTGTATCTGTATGTGCTGCATAATGCCTGTGTATGGTAATTACAACAACACCTTGTATCTGTATGTGCTGCATAATGCCTGTGTTTGGAAATTACAGAAACACCTTGTATCTGTACTGTACAGGGATTTTCACTTATTATAACCCCTGAATCGTATCCTTGTACAGCAGTGAGTGACCCCACAACTCTCCTTATTCTGACTGTTCTAATGCAGCAGTAAAATTTGGAGTTTTTTTGTTACAGTGAGGTTTGGGGCTGGGGGCTGCTCTTTGTGGCTTCTTTACAGTAATACAGTAATACAGGGTGGGTGACAGGAGTGAGATGTCAGAGAATTTCACTACTGACGGGGTGTACACTAATCTTGCGTGAAGAAACTATGTGAAAGAGGTTTTGTGTGTTAATTTGTGTTTTCCATGGAATCCAAATGCAGTGAATATATTTTTAGTATTGAAAGAGTTATATGAATTAATGAGTCAAAGTATTTCTCTACAGTAGTAATATTTTTTTATACTATATATGCTGTTTTAAACCGCTGATTGCATTGAGCGAGCATGAGGCAGGCAGCATGACTTGACATTTATAGTTTTTCTGTTGTTTACTCGCATTGTAGCGTAGAAGTATCAGACCATCATCCTCTATGTTATTTTTAACAGATTAAATCATCCGATGCCAGGTCTGAGGCCAGTCGAGAGTCAGGTGTGGTTACAGGAAATGCCTATACTATCTGTGGAATAGAAAAGGTAAAAAAAAGTCAGGTGCCTAATTTTCCAAGCTGTCTGTAAAATGTTGTCATTTTTTTTTGTCATTTATGACAATGTACTGCCACACACTCTTTAACCCCTTCACTACCAAGTCATTTTCAGGAACCAATGTTTTTTTGCAAATGATTTTTAATCAATTATACATTAAGTAATATTAGGGAATATTCCCAATGCATTCCTTACTGTAAGAACCTATTTGCCAGGGAGATGTCTCCATCTGCTGACAAAAAAGAATTACTGCAGTTAGAACTTCAGCTCGTGGCTCCGTGCTTCGGCCAGGGAACGTCTGATAAAGGACATGCCTTAGCACCTTGGGCGTTATGCCCAGAATGGTAAAACGTTGGGGGCACCTTCTGTAGCCCAAAAGTAATTGACATTCATCTGCAATCATACAGCATAACCCCAGATTGTGTTCTGTTAACACTATCTCGGGCTGTTGAGTCTGCTACCCCTGAACATGTATACACAATCATGGTAGCAAAGTGGTTACTAAAGAAAAACCAAAACAAAAATAAAAATCTTGTCTACCTTATTGTATTTGTGTGTTTCTAGGTGTTGTTCCAGGGGGGAGAAGAAAATATAATAAAACTACGCAATCCCGGGGGTAAAAGGGAATGGACCGGTGCATGGAGTGATAAGTACGTTTTTAGAGATGTGTAAAACAATTCCTAGTGTAATCGCCTTTCTTCATATGTAGCTTAGTTGGTTAGTGCATCAGCTGTAAAATAAACCTCTTAAATCTTTGGGGACACTTGATTGCTTTCAGGAGGAAAATGTTTGATGGAAATGTCATTCTTCAAAGTGGAGTTGCTCGGCCTTGCTGATATTCTGGAGCTACATTTCCCACAACCCTCTTTCGACCTATTGATTGGGAGAATATCACTGGCGATGTAGTTCCAAAACATCTGGAGGCCAAGGTTGAGCACCCCTGCTGTAAAGTGACCCTGTTAAAGATGTATACGACTTTTCGTCATTTGATCAAGGACTCAAATCTGTCTTATGCCCTGTCCAACTCGCCAGCAAATGTATGGATTTCTTATTGTTCCCCATTGAATTTGCTGACTGCCCCACTCATACCCATGACTCACTTCCATTGTTACAGGGGTCTGGGCAGACATAAAAGTTGAGTGACAGCTGCCTCCGGATGACTGTTGAATTGTTGACTGATTCATCAGTGTGTTAAAGTCCCCAACAGAGGTCCAAACGCCAAGGTTTCTGCAACTGGACCTCCTTGTCTTTACAGCCAGTGAGAGGACATTGCTCAAAGGGAGTGGAACCCTTTGGCAGGTGTAGCAAGTCCTTTTTCAGTTTGTAACCGTAAAGGAGAACCGCAGAAGGGATGGTCAGGAACAAACCAGAGTCTCTAACTATGGGGTCAAGCAGGAGCATGGTCAGGAATGGTCTGTAGCCAGGAGTTAAGCAGAAGCATAGTCAGGAATGAGAGCCTGTAGCCAGAAAGTCAGATGCAGAATGCTGTAAGAGGAGTCGAAAGTAAAGCCAGCATCAGGTAGTCTGGAAATCCACACAAGACTAGGGCAGGGAGGAGGCAGAGAAAGAACCAGAAGCTGAAACAGGCTCTGAGACAAATGAAGAACCAAGCATTGCAAGATTGGAGTGGTTGGTATTTATGGGATAGGTGACTGAGTAGGACTTCCCGTTGTAGTGGGTCCTCCCATCTCACTGCAACAGATACCAATAAGGAATCATCCATGATTAAGGTCTAAGAATCGAAACATCGCTTTGTCTTTTGTTTTTGGGAATAAATATTACATATCCTGCACCCACTCTGGAGCTGGCTTCCTTATTAGTAGCTATTGCAGATAGGTGTAATGGAATTGTCGGGCCCACAAGGTAGCAGTGGCTCAAGTAAAAGGGTCTGTTGAGTCAGTGGTGACTATATACATATATATATTCTCCTATCTCATTGTCCAATCTGGGAGCAGAACCTTCAAGTGTCGTGAAAATTACACCTGTGTTTTGGCACAAATATGATGCTGGTGTGTCTTAAGCGACGTCATGACCGGACATGCAGGTGCATCATTACTGAGCATCACTTCAGGAGACCAGATTTTAGGAGAGGATGCAGTTGCTTCATTACCAGAGGACGGCATAGTTACGGGGAGTCAACCATGGGCATCATCGGCATCATGTGGTTTTTGTCATGTGCTAAGACAGTGGTCACTTGGACATGCAGTCATCCTTGAGGATGCCAGGCTACTGGGCATACTGGGTCTGCAATGGTGGTTGGACGACGTTCTGCGGATTGTTTGACTGAAGGGGTGAGTTCTTGGGGGGGTATGGTGACCTTCACAAGCCCTCCATAATTCAGTTACCATGGATAATCACAATGACATCAATTCACAGAGGTAAGTTGTGTTTTATGATGTGTCATCAATCTATTTAATATCACATTGGCTTTTGATTGCATAAATCATGGAAAATGACCATGTCGGTGGATTTTGCAAGCCCTTTGGAAGTCTTATTGACCCAATCTCTCTTGGGTCATGAGACAAAGGATTGGGCACCCATAAGGCTCCCCAGAATGTACTTGCCTGTTCCTTCACAATTCCAATTAAGACTTGCAATATCGACTACATTAAGGTAAAAATATTAAAAAAATAGTTTAATCATGATTTGCCTTACAAAACGTTTTTCAATGTTAGGATGTTTGTTTGTGTATTAGTAAGCCATTCTGATCATGTCAGTGTGAGAGAATCCCATTTTTATAGCATTCATTCCACCCAAATAAGCATATACCAGTACCTAAATAAATTGTGTTTGCTCTATAAAGGTTGAAATAGAAAGTTGTCCTTGCCAGAAATCTAGTTCAGTAAAGTAGGTGCACAATCCACCGAGATATCATATTACATATCATTTTTGTTGTTGTTTATGCTCTACCGTCTTATTTTTCAACAGTGCCCCAGAATGGAAAAAGGTCGATCCCAACACAAGAAGTAAACTTACCGAAAGGAAAGATGACGGAGAGTTCTGGTAAGAAAAGCTTGAGTTATAGATTTCAAGTAAGGTGTCTGGCAGCCGGACAAGGAAGTGTAAATTTAAGAACCCTTACTGAAATGGTTAGCTCTAACCCTAATCCTAATAATTTAACACACAGAAACTCCTACCCTAATCTAACCCTAACTCTAATCATACAACACACAGAAACTATAAACCCTAAACCTAGCCCTAACCCTAAAGATATAACACACAGAAACTGTAACTCTAAACCTAGCCCTAAACTCAATTATATAACACACAGAAACTGTAAACGGTAAACCTAGCCCTAATAATATAACACAGGAACTGTAACCCTATCCCTATTCTAGCCCGAATCCTAACCCTAATTATATAACTGACAGAAACTGTAACCCTAATCCAACCCTAAACCTAGCCCTAACCATAATAATAAAACACACAGAAACTGTAACCATAACCCTAGCACTATCTCTAACCCTAGCCCTAAAATATCAGTAATGTGTGACATGAAATGTGCTGCCCCTGCACTTTTTACGTCATTCAACCATTTAGCGTTATTTTTATTTTGAGCCTTTTTTCCATATTTTCTTTTTACTGTATTATACATACATGTTCCGAATATCAGAAATGGCCAAATATTTACCAATAAATACTTCAGACATTGGTCCAATTTGACGTTTTGGAAATTTATGATATTCCCAATGAGCTAATTCGGATTATTTTGGAATCTGATAATTTGAAATTCTTAAATAATCCAAACCAAAAAATGTTTGTGCAGCACATGTCTAGGAGAAGATAGCCTTGCCGTATTTACAGTTATGTTATTTGGTGAAGACTTTGTTATTTTTTGACATAATTTGTTTGGAGGAGGGCCAGGGGGTTATGGTCTGTATCAATCCATGCAGGCATTCCAACACCAACACCTTTTTTCGACATTGTGATTACTTGGAGGTGGAAACAATATAACAAAAAAATAATAATAAAGATAATTTAAAGAATTGAGCTGACTTTGGGCAATGTTCCAACCGTAACTGAAACATAATGGCTCTAGCCATTCGGTTAAGGAACTATTCCAACCTTGCTGGAAGGTTTGCAGTAGGTTGCTGTAAATTAATGGCTCCCTTATATTTTCTGTGGAAGTCATCACTACAACTGGAATGGGAAGAACTGACTATTCCATCGTAGCCTGTCCTTCTCGTCTAGAGCCAATATTTATGAAAGAACCTGGTGTTTCAAAAATCAATTAACACATTTAAATAAACCCCACAACAGATCCTAAACTTGCCTGTGATCCCCCAATGTACCTTCCAATGCTGTAGGCAGCGGAAGCCTAGGAACAAATAGGTCCCTGTGTCCTTCCATAGCTTCTCTAAGGCTCCTGCACAATCCCTCCCATGCGAGATTGCAGGGACCTTGTGCAGGCCCATGCTTGTCTCCATGGAGTCTCTATGATGGCACCACCCCCAGCATCTCTCTGTGGCTCCATATTGTTCCGACTCGAACTGGTACTAGAGTATTAGTAGAGCTGGGTTGGAACAGGCCGGTATCAGGAGTTGGCAAGAGATATCGGCTAACAACAAGATTTTTCCCTCTTATCGGAAACATTGTAATAGAGCCCTTTATGCTTAATCCAGTGGTTTCCAACCCTGGTCCTCAGGTCCCCCTAACAGGCCTGGTTTTCAGGATATCTGAAGCACAGCACAGGAGATATGATTTGCTGCTCAGTGATTGCAGGATTCAGTCTGCATTTCCCCAAGGTATTCCTTTAAATCTGGCCTGTTAGGGGAACCTGAAGATCCGGGTTGGGAATCACTGGTTTAATCCATGCCCAAACAATGTCCAGTAGGTAAATATTAGGGATGTGTGTTTCGTTGCGTTCCGAATTGAATTTCGTAAAAAATTTACCATTTTCGTTCTTTCGGAAGCATTTTCGAAATGAAATATAGGCTGCCCGAAATTGTGAAATCCCGAATCAAAGTTTCAGCACAAACGAAATCATTTCGTTATGGGACCTAAACAGAATAAAACCGAATGCAAATTATACAAAATGCTGAAAAAACTGAACAAAACGATCAAAAACTAACAGGGTAATTCAAAGAGATCCGAATTGCTTGAGAAAGGTTACCTTTCTTGGCCATTCGGCTATCCAGAGAGCAGGCAATTCGCCAAATCCTGGCGAATTGCCTGCACATACAGTGCCTGTTCAGTGCCTGTTCGAGGGCAGTGAAATCCCCATAGAGAAGCAATGCTTCGGCTATTCAGACAACACAAACCAGCAGTGAAAGGTTCCCCAAATGCCCTGCCATTCGGTGGTTTAATTCAACAGGTTTATTCAGGAGAATCCCATAGGCTTCAATGTTAAAAATATTCCCATTTTAATTCAATATCTAATAAACTGTTCATTATAAAATTCTGCAGTAAAGAGTCTCTTTATTTATAGATTTTTTAGGATATTTTAAGCATTTTTCTGGATTTTTTTTTAAAAAGTCCGATTTTTTTTAACCACTTCGCTGCGGAGGACGCGCTGAGCGCGTCCTCGCGCAGGAAGGGTTGGCTGCGGAGGATGTGCTTAGCGCGTCCTCTCTTAGCAGCCAGCAATCGGCCAGAATCTGGCCGATCGCTGTGCCCCCCCGGTGCGAGCTGACATCCTTGATGTCAGCCCGGCACTCCGGGACCACCGCGGGCACAATAGATGTCATTGCGGCGGCGCGATGACATCTATTTCAGCTGCCACCCCGCGTGTGCGGAGGAGGTGCCTGAAAAGGAGGGGGGAGGTCCTTCGGACCTCTCTCCCTCTCAATCGCCGGGGGCCTGAGCTTAATGTCAGGCACCGTTTGGAAGGGCACAGCCTGCCCTTCCAAACGGTACCTGGTATTAACCCCATGGGGGCCGGATCACGATTAGGCGCCGAAAGGTGCCGGTTCGTGATCCTTTCCTGGAGCTGGCCGACATCTTGGATGTCGGCCAAGCCTCTGGGAACTCCCCCTGAGGACTGGCATCATCGTGCTATGCACGATGACGCCAGTCCTGGAGTTAACCCCTAACTGCCACCAATGAACCCCCTATCTCCTGATCCGTGGCAGCTAGGGGTTAATGTTTGATATCGTTGGACCGGCCAGAGCATGGCCTTCCCAACGATACCAAACATGACAATGAAATTTTTTTTGTAAAAAAAATAAAACTAAAAAATAAAAATATATAAAAAAATAAACAAGTTTTTTATTTTTTATTTGTTTTGTTAATGCACCAATATTGTTCCCATTTAATTTATAATGTGAACAATGATGCTGCACTAACGATTTTTGTATGCGGTGCGTTTGTTAAAAAATAGCGAAATTTTCCCCAAAAAAATGTAACGAGACCCCATTTCTAATTTTTTTAACAAGCGCACCCCATTGAAAATATAACCGCAATTGCTCGCATGTTAAAATGTAAAAAAAAACACTTTACACGTTGTAAATTATTGAAATTTCTAATTTTATTACATATTTCGTTATAATATACAGACCGGACATGACGTATACATATAATAATGACATATTATGAATCTGCCGAGTCTGCCGGAAAGAACGATATATAATATGTCTGGGTCATATAATAAAATAAGGCTTCAAAACGCGGTTAAACATGATGAGCGAAACCGGTAATAATGAGCTGAGCACAGAGGCAGGAAATGCCTCAGCAGCGAAAGGGTTAACTTTTTTACATTTACTTATTTTTTCTGTAACCGCCCTCTTTATTATCATTCATTGGATCATATGTAAATTTCAGACATTTTCGCTCAGTAGTTTCTTTGCAAACAGCGTTTTACTTTTCAATCATTCATGCAAACTGTTTTGCTAATTTATTCACTTCCTCTTCTGCGGTCTCGGCTTTTTCCGGCGGCTGCGCTGAGTGTGATCGGCTCCTGCTCTGTTTTTTCCGGCGTCTTCGACGGGTTAATCCAGATGTTTTTGCGGGTTTCGGCGTGCATTCGCCTGGGTTTTGCGGTTAGTTTTCGTCAAGTTTGCGGCAGCTTTTCCCTGCAATTCGGGGACCCTGTGGTGTTTGCTGAATACACCGCGGGGTCACCGAACTGGGATCGGCAAAAGGAACCGAATTGAAGAGAACGAAAAGTCACCGAACGTGCGGTGACTTTTAGAATCTCTTTGAATTACCCTGTAAATAAATTTCATAACGAAATGAACTGAAACGGAACCAAATGATCTGACATGATAAAAAAAAAGAACAAAATGATCTAAAACGTAAGAGAAACTGAACCAAAAGGTCTAAGGCTAGGGTCAAACGAAAGCATTTTTCCCCGCGAACGTCAAAAAGTGCATCTGAACGCATTGACGTAATTTTTCACGGAATGTGCAAAAACGGTCAGACGACGCGCATTTTCGTGCGTGATTTATTTACGGATTGTCAAAACACTTTTTTGCGTCTAGACGTTATGTAGGCTGGACATTAGCAGTGTCTGACGTCTCCTAATCACGCACACACGCCGCTATGCCGCCGCAGCACACTCTGTACGTCAGTACTAGCGGTTCTGCGTTCTCGAAAAAATGCGTTCAAATTCCACTTGCGTTGCGCGGCCGGACTTTTGTGCAGCCGTACATCGTATATTGGCCGTCATTTGCTGCTACTGTGGCCGTGACTAAGTGCGCCAGAACGCACGTTAAAAGTGCGCTGGTCTGACCCCAGCCTAAAACGGAAAAAAAAATAAAAATGGAGCAGGTCACTTTTTAATTAATGCTAGGCTTTTTTCCACCTGAGTTTTCACTGTTAAAAAAAATCCCTGCTTTTATTATATAATTTTTCAACCGTATAATTTTCAATTGCAACTAACAGCCATTTTTAAATTTTATTTTTTAGGATTTTTTTGGGCATTTTTCGAATTGATATCAACGATCAAATTGAATTTGATATCAGCTATCGAATTGATTGTTAACTTACAATACAAGTAATAGTCAGCAAACGACTTTATGAAACAAAATAATTTTGTTTCACTGTTTAATTTGACTCAAATACTAAATATGTGACACAGCTTAATATTTAAGCCTAGCTTGTCTTTTAACAGCAAAATTTGATCAACTGGGGTTTGATATCAACAATCGAACTGATATATTAGCTATCAAATTGATAATTCGATATATCAATTCGAATCGATATGAAATTTGTAATCGATCCAAAATTAAATTAGCAACGAAATTCCGAAAACAAAATTATTTTAAAACAAAAAACGAAACGAAACAAACAAATTTTTCAGCCATGCACATCTCTAGTAAATATCACATAGCATTGCACACATGGTGTGTCTTGTGTACCCAGATACACCTAATGTAGAGTGAAAAGTTGATCTTTGACCCGTGCATTGATATTTTGAATGTTCCTTATCTGGTTCTTGGTAAATAGCATAAAAATTGACCGTATCACTGCATAAACAATGTTTTTTCCCAACTATAAATAAGTGTTCTGTACTAAATGATCTGGACACAAATGTGTAATGAAAAAATGTTGTGTGGAAGCACACCCTAATGAAATGGGCTGCACACACTATGGTATAATCCTCGAGAGTTCCCTTTAGAGACAGGTTTGCGTCTTAAGTGGACAACTTTGTCTAGATGGCATCTGTAAACACGGATACTCACCAATATTGGGACGGGATGGAAAGATAGCAGCTCAACTACACAAAAGTCGAAATCCAAGACTACAGCAATATCTATCAAAAGCCGTGTTGACTCATGACAACATGACGTGACGACTGGGTGGAGTAGAGGTAACATCACTGCTCTATAACCGTGGAGAGAGACTGTTGAGACACAGGTTCGATCCCGGCAAGAGCATCTCTCCAGTAAGTGTCCTTGGGCAAGACATCTAACGGTACATACTCACCACACAGGACATACTTGAAAACGAGAGAAATCTCAATGTATCCTTCCTGGTAAAATACCTTCTCAAAAAAAAAATTTAACATTTTGATTTTTCTGACGCTTGTAGGATGTCTTTCACCGACTTTATCAACCACTACCGTAGAGTGGACATCTGTAACATTAATCTGAGCAACGCTATTAAAACCGAGGATAAAGACTGGCACGAGACGCAGTTCTCTGGAAAATGGAGAAAAGGCGTCACAGCAGGAGGCGACAAAGACGGCCGTAAGGACATTGTGTTCATTTACTTCAGTTGTGTTCGGTTTCCATTGTAGTTTTGCCAAGCCTGAGCCAAACACAAAGCACCAAATCCACTGTGTTTTTACAACTTGACCGATAATACCTTCATTACTGCTTGACTAGCTCTGCCGCTCTGCTTTGTTCTGTGTTTACTGCACTTTTGTGCGTCCTAGATAGAAAAAACAGGTTTGTGAGAACACTGAGAAGAGACAACGGCAACAGTAGCTTCTCCAATACTAAATCCCCGGTCACGTCTCAAACTCAAACAGGGTTATTCAAAGAGAGCCGAACTGGCCACTGAATTGCACCGAACGGTGTATTTCCCTTATGGTGCAATTTCAGGGCTATTGAAAGCTTGTAATTCGCCCAATATTGTTTAATCAGGCAAATTCGGCGTATCGTCTGATGTATTCAACAGTTGTTCAGCGGCTGATATTTGGTGGTTTTTCAGTTGTTTTTCAGATGATTCAGTGTTTTTTTGATGTTTTTTCAGCGGTTTGAAAATGCGCTCAGCGGGTCGATTTGACGCACTTCTGAATTTACTTCACCAAAGTGAGGCAACCGGGATAGCAGTGAAATGTTGGTGACATTTCGGTGCTCTCTAAATAACCCTGATAAAGTTTTAACTCAATGGTGCCATTACAGGGAAGGCTATCCGAAATCTTGGCGCCCCTTTCTGAACCTCAGGATAGGGCCCCTCCATGCCTACCTCTCACATGCACCGCACTCACACAGCACCTCTTACATGCACCTCACTCACACAGCACCTTTCTCATGTGCCACACTTACACAGCACCTCTCACATGCACAGCACTCATGCAGCACCTCTCACATGCACAGCACTCATGCAGCACCTCTCACATACTCCGCACTCACAGAGCACCTCTCATGCACCGCACTCGCACAGCACCTCTCTCACGCATAGCGCCTCTCACATGCACAGCACTCCCACAGCACTCAAGTGATCCTGGTGCCTATTTGCTTTTCTATCCACTTCTCTTTTCCGATCTTTACCAATGAAGATTTTTCTTCCCAAAATATTAACTGAAGTATTTAATTGTCTTTTACCTTTTAGAGACATTTTGTACTAACCCGCAATTCTGGGCAACACTGGACACCCCTGATCATAATCACAGAGGATCATCGAATGAGCCGTACTGCAGAGTTATTATAAGCCTGATCCAAAAGGAACGCAGACAAAAGAGGCTTATAATGAAGGAGACAGTTAATATTGGATTCTGTGTTTACAAGGTTAGAATATATTGTACACGAGTGATCTAGTGATAGGTAGACTTGAGCACGGCCTTTGTTTTAGTTATGTTTTGTTATTTTTCGTTCCGTTGTTTAGTTTTGGATCATTTTGTTCGTTTTTTCCCATTTCGGATCCTTTGGTTTGTTATCACGATTTTTATTTTTGGCCCCTTGCGAAAATTTTGGTCGGCAGCTTTTCGTTTTTCAGATCACTTCGAATTACATTTTAATGAGTTTTTTTCGTTTTTCGGGTTAATTCGTATTTCATTTTTATGATCTATTTTGTTTTTTATTAGTTATTTTGGATTGTGAAACTGATTAATTTTAATTAAAAGCAACAACAAGGCTTTTTTTCCCCATAGATTTCAAAGTAAAAAATATTCCCCATTTTTATCAAATATTTTTCACTTGCAGCAAAAAAGTCTCTTATTTTTTTTAGGCATTTTTTCGGAAATTTTTTGATTAAATTTTATGTTTCCTAATTTATTTTTAAGCAACAAAGATTTTTTCCCGTAGGTTTCAATGTAAAAAATATTCCCCGTTTTTATTAAATATTTATTCAACCGTTTATTCTTTTATTTATTTAATTCTCAGTATTTTGTTGGCATTTTTCAGAATTTTTTTGTAAAATTTTATGTCAGTGAAATGCCTTGATTTTCAGTGGTTCAGTTCTCCATGGTGCAGTTCAGCTGCAGTGAAATTCCCTCTAGAGAAGTAATGGTTGATCTATTCAGAGAACGCCGAGCGACCACCACCTAAATGTCAGTGAAATGCACTGATTTTTGGTGGTTCACTTCGATAGTTTTAAACAAGCGAATCCCATAGGTTTCAATGTAAAAAATATTCCCCGTTTTTATTAAATATTTATTCGACCATTTATTTTTTTCACTTGCAACAAAGAATCTCTTTATTTAGTTTTTAGGTATTTTTCGGGATTTTTTTTGTTTCCTCATTTATTTTAAAGCAACAAGGTTTTTTCGGCAATGAATGATAACTATGTTTCAGGACCATAGATAACTCCATAGCCCGGTGGGGCTGCTGTTCATGGTTCTGAATCAGCACCATGGACAGCAGCCCCGCGGGGCTATGGAGCTATCTAGGTGCAGAAACTTACAGGGTTATTAAAAGAGATCCGAATTGTGGCCGAAAGGTAACCAAACAGTGAAATTCAGCATACGGTTACCTTTCCTGGCCTTTCGGCTATTCAGAGAGCAGGCAGTTCGCCAAATGTTGGCGAATTGCCTGCACATACGGTGCATATTCGTTGCCTGTTCAAGGGCAGTGACATCCCCATAGAGAAGCAATGCTTTGTCTATTCAGAGAACACAAAACAGCAGTGAAAAGTTGCCGAATTGCCCTGCTGTTCGGTGGTTTCATGCGGTAGATTTATTCAGGCGAATCCCATAGGCTTCAATGTTAAAAATATTCCCGTTCTAATTCAATATCTAATAAACCGTTCATTATAAAATTCTGCAGTAAACAGTCTCTTTATAGATTTTTTTAGGATCTTTTAGGCATTTTTCGGGATTTTGTTTGCGAAATATTTTTTTCGTTTGTTTTTTAACTAGTTTTTTCTTTTTTCTGTAACAGCCCTTTTTATTATCATTCATTGGATTTTATATGTAAATTTCAGACATTTTCACTCAGTAGTTTCTTTGCAAACAGCATTTCACTTTCAAACATTCAAGCATACTGTTTTTTTCACTCCATTCGTCTGCGGTGTCTGCCAGGTTTTGTGGTGAGTGTTCGTCGGGTTTGCGGCGTCTATTCCCTGCACTACGACGGCCCTGTGGTGCTTGCTGAATACACCGCAGGGTCGCCGAAATGGGATCGCCAAATCGCACCGAATTGAAGAGAACGAAAAGTCACAGTGCAGTGACTTTTTGATTCTCTTTGAATAACCCTGTTAGTATTCATTCATTGCCGAAAAAGCCTTGTTGCTTTAAAATAAATTAGGAAACAAAAAAAATCAGAAAAAAAAATCTCAAAATGCCTATAAAAATCCTAAAAAATAATTATAGTGACTTTTTGCTGCAAGTGAAAAAAATAAATGGTTGAATAGATATTTAATAAAAATGGGGAATATTTTTTACATTGAAACCTATGGGATTCGCCTGATTAAACCTGTTAACTGAATACACATATAAAGCTGTTATTGCCTATATGTGCATGGCAAAAAAATCATTTCAATATGGTTTTTTGTTTCGGATCATTTTCGTCCTTTTTTTTAGCTGTTTCTTATGCTACCGTGATTCGTATTTTCAGATCGATCTTAAAATTCGGATGGCCGATTTTCGTATTCTTAACAAGTAGAAAATAACAAAAGCAGTAATTTACGGCCGAATTTGTATTCGGAATGAAACTAAATGCACATGTCTAGTGATAGCTGTGCACAGGGGGTGTGCCTGGTGTACCCAGGCAGAAGTGTAGCAAGGTCATGAGGCACCCGGGGGCAAGTTCTCCCCTAGCGCCCCCCCATGTTTTAAATGAAATAATGCCTAGTACCACCACATGCCATCAATATTAAATTTGCTCACAGTGTGGGAAATGAGGAAGTGAATTAGAGCAGCGATATTGTTTACTTTATAGGAGAATAATGCCACTGCCCTAGACCAGAGAGAAAAAGAGATGTTTTGCAATTTTCCCCTCACTTTTTTACTTTTACACATTATATGGTCATGTTTGGTATCATCAGAAAGGCCAGACTCTATCCTTTCCAGTGACATTTCACTTGACGTTGTAAGGAGTACAGATTGATGTGGGGGTCCAAAGGACCCCCTGCGCTCTTCGCAGCGGTTTAAGTTTTTGTTGGTCAGCCACTCATTAAGGTGACTGAGCATTATGAGAAATGAAGTCCCCAAACAACTGTAGGGCCAAGGTTACCGACCCCTGCTTTAGGGTCTATAGCTGCCTGTCTTGGGTTATGCTCAGGCTTCTTCGACTAGCTAGGTACACTATAACGTAAAAGAATGAAACCAAAACAAGTTGGGGATCAACCGAAACTGCATAAAAAGGTCAACCTATTCTACCGAAAATACAAACAATTATTTTTTCTCTTGCCTTAAAACATTTCTTTTTTAAAAATGTCATAATGAAATCATTCACCTAAAAGTTTAAAGAAATGTCCATTGTTTGTTAATGTATTAAGATGTCTTTCTTTATTTTTTTTCAGATCCCTAAAGAGGTAACGCGTTTCCATTCCGCCCTTCACATACCTGACCTAGGATGATGTAAAACATATAGTAAAGTAACAAAACAAACACATTTATCCAGGTGTATTAAGGCATTTAGCCGTGCTTGTTTTTGTGAGTACAAATTCTGCTTCAGAAACTCCAGTATAACACGTCTGCAGGCTTTGGCTAGTTACACTAATACTTTAAAAAAAAATAACAAAATAAATATAACAATTGAATTATCTATTTCGGTGATTTTCATTTCAGCCCATTTGGCCGATTCCATGTCATCAAATATTCAATGAATTCACTACTTTTCAATGTTCACTGTATTTCGCCGAAAATGGATTCGCTGACGCAGCTATCGGACGTTGGCGAAACGTGTCGATAAGCGTCAAATTAGCCTCGCGATTTACACTGAACTGAATACAAAGAAATAGGAAGTCTCCTATTCTCCTTTGGAATTGAAATCAATAAAAATTTTATAAACATGTCCTTTAAAAAATAATTTAAAAAGTATTTAAAAAATAAAATACAAAAGCAAAAATACTTTTTTTAAAAAAAATGTTTTTGTAAGAAACAAAAATAAAATATGGTCTTTAAAAAAAAATAAAAAAAAAAAAAAAAAAATAGAAAAAATATTATATTTGTTACATTGAAAAATCTATTAGATTCGCCTGTTTAAACCTGTTGAATTAAAATCACCGAAATTAGGTCATATCGCAAGCAATCTCTGTGCAATTCGGCGTTCTGTGAATAGACGAGTCCTTTAGTTCTCTATGGGCCAATTTTGGTGCCACCGAATGGCAGAAAATTGCGGCAAAGTGCAACGTATTTCAATATCAATTCACCTATGGTGAATTGACAGCTTAGTGAATAGATGAATCACCCTGAAATTGTACCTACAATGAAATTCATCGTTCGTGCAATACGGTGGCGAATTCACACATTAGTGAATAACCCTCTTTGTGTTGTTAACATATATTTAGTTAGTTTGAATAAACCAGAGAATTTACCTAAAGGACCGAAACAGATTTATTGGGAAATATCAAATATTCAGGTGTTTTTTTTTACATATCAAATAATAACTTATATCTCTATATATTGTAAAAAAATAAATGACTGAAACTGTATTTCCTTATAAATTATATAACAAAAATATTTTTAAAAATTCCCAAGTTTAGTAAAAATTAAAAGAAAAAAAAAAAAATATATATATATATATATATATATATATATATATATATATATATATGATTTTCTAGAAATCCTCTTGATTGCTTAACTATACACAGTAATTATTCTATATTTCCAAATACCAGGTTGACAAATCCAGTAATGACCAGCTGGACGAGACGTTCTTCAAGAAACACGAACCTGTAGGAGTTAAGAAATGCACGGACTACCGCGAGGTCTCTAAAATCTTTAAGTTACCAGTTGGGACATATTTAATTATCCCACACACCTCCAAGGCCAATCAGGAAGCGGAGTTTTGCCTGCGCGTTTTTACCGAGAAACGGATCGGAGCATTGTAAGAAATTGAAATACATAAAACGATATTGTTATATTACATGTATATCTCACACACATTATTTTACACTATCTTTTCTAGTGGGGGCATTGGCGCCGGCATCAACCCATCAAAAAAGAAGGTGAGATCTGCACATTTTATTATTATTATCTTATTAATAATTAATATTAATTATTAAAAAAAATGTTACAATCTTTGATAATGTCTAGATATATAAGCCGCACAAATGAGGTACTGTCCAGAAATAAGTAAACCCTAACGGGCTGTAGAAATGAATTATCAGCTTATCCTCAAGATGTGTCTAACACGTGAAATTAAGAAAACAAAAGCCTGACTTTGAAGTAACAGTGATCAGGGTTGGCAGGATCCAGCGGAGAATCAGATGCATGAAAAGGATAAACAAAAGAATATTCACAGCGTAAATGTTTTAAAGAACAGGTAAAAAGTGTCACTCGCAAAGGTGTTGGTGCAAATGAACATAATGTGTGGGTTCGAAATCTCTGGATACTGGGTAACACAAATAATTTTGAATCAGTGGAGATCCTCATGTGCTGTCAGTCCTTCAGTTCTACTGTCAGGGAAACACTTGGACCTTCCTCCTTCCAGTAGAAGTTCCCTATGAATGGTTTTAACGCTTTCTATTCTGCTGTCTTGTTTGAGTTGTTTACTTATGGTGGAGTATCTTCTCCGCACAAGACCACTTCAGGGACCCCCTCAGACCTGCGTGCTTCTACAGACTCTTTATTGTCAGGAATAAAATCACCCTTTGATACTTCCCATTACCACTGAAATTAGAGATCTACAGATATTCGGTTGATATTAACCATTTGATGAAATATTGGTAACGGTCTTAATTGTATCAATGTGGGGAGTCGTTTCTTTTACATCGAGCAGGAGATCAACATTTTATTATCTACCTTTTATCACATTTACTGGATCTGACATAAAGGCCATTTCTGCCCGTATGCTGATAATGCAGACCCTGTGTGACATTGTACCAGTGAAGTGACACCATCTAGAGCTTAGAACCTTTCATCTCTGTGAAGGATAAACAAATACATAAAAAATTAGCAAACTTACACAATTTTTTTTAATTCTCTCCTAACAGGAATTTCTGACCAAAATATCTATTTACCCTGTATTTAAGTGTTCAAATAAATGTTATGATATTTTTTTTTTTTCAACAAAAAACTTGATAGTGAAGGGGTTTAAGATCTATAATGCTGCTTCACACAACAGATTAAATGAATGAAACTCCAGGTTTCAAACTTTTTTCTCCGTTATGGGGAAGCAATTTTATCTGACGTCAAGGCGCTGGCGACGCACTGCTGGAAGGCAGAAGGTCTCACAGGGTTATACAGAGAAAGGTGAAACTCTGGAGAGATTTTTTTTGAGAAGTGAAAATTCTAGGTCAAAACAGCCGATTTGCAAAGTGAGATATATGGGAGAATTTTTCTGGTTTGGCTATTTTGACTTCTCCAAAAGTTCTCCAGAGTTTCACCTTTCTCTGCATAACCCTGTCAGTGTTCCTGATAATAGAATCAAAAGATGGACCTTTTAAGGGGATCCCCGCCAATGCAAGTTGATCAATATCAAACGCATTTCAACAAATCTATATATATTTCTTTGTGCCAATAGTTAAGCACTTCATGCGCTGGATTTACTTTTGTTTTTTCTTTCTTGCTCTTCCGCCAGAACCCACCCAACCCTACCACTGCTTGTTGGATGCATCAATCTATATCTCACTTTAAATAGTTGTTGTTCTGAGAGTTCTGATAGTTTAGTAAAGCAAGAAGTTAAAAAAAATTGTCATTAATTCAATATTTTTACACAAACACAGCTAATCGCGGTTAAACCAGTTTGTTTGAGATTTTTTTTCTTGTGTCTTGTTTCAGACCAGCCTACCTGATGTAAAATGTCAAGGAGAAGCACCAAATCTAGTGGACATCGACCAAGTAAATAAATAACAATGAGGAGGAGAGATGCACTCCTAATAAATAGACAAAAAAACACTCTAGTAGTTGCTTGTGGGACCCAGAGCATGCCCAGGCTCCCAGCATACATACAGTAAAGGAGGAGGTCCAGGCACTCCACTTGGGTTTCACACAGTGAAATTAACGGGATGCTCTACTCATCCTGACCACCTCACAATTATACAGTGTCCCCCTCCCAACTCCACCAATCTGGAGATATTGCTGGGTGAAGTGGAGGAGCTTCCTGCACCCCAACCAGCATCACCAACAGCCGGGATATTTAAATTTCCCAGCTGTGGGTCACAAGATCAGTTACTAGTGATGTCACATGCAGAGAGCGGCTGACGTCAGCCTCTGAGACCAATCGCTGTAGCGAATGTTCTCTGAGAGGCAACCAATGGATCAGATCTGTGCATGCGCATCCATCTCCGATCCATCGATCTGCGTAGGTGCTACAGAATGTTTCTGCGCAGAGTGCGCAAGACACACTAAGGTGCGCAATTTGCAGTTCCTACACTACACAAGTAGTATACGAGAGCACATTGTGCAGAAAAGCTTCAGGGATTTCCGGGTTCGGGAGTCGCTGAGTCGAAAAGGAGCAGAGTGCGGCGAGGGAGAAAAGGTGATTTAAACCGCCGGAAATAAAAAATAAATAAAAAAAACCTAATGGGGCAGAGACTGTCAGTAGCACCTGTAAAGAAAGGACACATCTTCCTAATATGAGCTTGATACTGAAAGTGAAGGCGCTCTTGAATGTAACACCAGGCACTTGCAAATAGGAGACTTTAATTTGTGGAAGCATAGAGGAGATTGAGCTGATCTAACTTAGCTCATTCACCTCTAAACGAGCCGGTAATCACAAATGAATACAGACTTTGAAACCCTGGTGTTAAGGGATTTTGCATTTGCAAAACCACTTAACACTTCCATTCAACCCTCACCTAAAAAGCCCAAACTTACCTCAGGCCTGCAGTGTGGAATGGCGGCATGATCCACTGCTTCCTCTGACCATGAATAGTTGAAGACTGGGAGCAAACAGTTCTTCCACTGCTCCTTCTGCGGCCTCAGCTCAATTGACCCATTGCAGAGTTCGCATAGAGTCACGCTGGGCTCCATGGCGTCCTATGAACTCGAGGAGCCAATACCCACAAAGCATCGCTGCTTGTATGTGCCTGCGGCTCTCAATTATTCTGATCCCAGCTACAAACACATTAGCTGAATTGGAATAAACTCGGTAACAAGGAGCCGGTAAGGTAAATTGTCTCACAATGAGTTTTTCCCTTACTCGTTTCATGCTACAGTCTAGACTAGAATCAGGCCGTCTGGATCTGAGAAAAGGATCATTATGGTCCTGAATGTGTCATACATTCATTATATTTTACACAAACACAGCTAATCGTGGTTAAAAAAGTTTGTCTGAGATTTCGTTTCTTGTGTCTTGTTTCAGATCAGCCTACCCGAAATGTGTGATGTAAAATGTCAAGCAGAAGCTCCAAAAAGAGTGGAAATCGAACATGTAAGTAAACAACCTATGAGGAGGAGAGATGCACTCCTAATAAATAAACAGACAAAAAAACACTCTAGTAGGTGCTTGTGGGACCCAGAGCATGCCCAGGCTCCTAGCATACATACAGTAAAGGAGGATGTCCAAGCACTTCACTTGGGTTTCACACAGTGTAACTTTTTGGAAAATTAAAGGGAGGCTCTCATCCTAACCACCTTACAGTTATACAGTGTCCCCCTCCTAGCTCCACCCATCTGGAGATATTGCTGGGTGAAGTGGATGAGCTTCCTTTAATTTTCTTTGTGCCGGTCACCAGATCAGTCACTGGTGATGTCACACGCAGAGAGCGGCCGACGTCACCCTCCGAGACCAATCGCTGTAGTGAGTGTTCTCAGAGAGGCAACCGATAGATCAGATCTGTGCATGCGCGTGCAACTCCGATCCATTGCTCTGCGCAGGCACTACGTAACTTTTCTGCGTAGAGTGCGCAAGATGCAGTAAGGAGCGCAATTTGCAGTTCCTACGCTACACAACATATGAGAGCACATTGTGCAGAAAAGCTTCAGGGATTTCAGGGTTTCAGTAGACCCTGGGCCGAAAAGGAGCAGAGTGTGGCGAGGTAGAAAAGGTGATTAAATCACCGGAAATAAAGAAAAAAATTAAAAATAATGGGGCAGTGACTGTCAGTAGCACTTGTAAAGAAAGGACACATCTTCCTAATATTAGCTTGATACTGAAAGTGAAGGCGCTCTTGAATGTAACACCAGGCACTTGCAGATAGGAGACTTTAATTTGAGAAAGCCTAGAGGAAAACGAGCTAATACAATTTAGCTCATTCATCTCTAAACGAGACGGTATTCAGAAATAAATACTGACTTTGAAACCCTGGTGTTAAGGGATTTTGCATTCGCAAAACCACCAGGGCAGGATTTGCACCTCAGGAGCCTGTAGGCACAAAAAAGCGGAGCGCCCCTACACCCCCAAAAATGAAACAGTTTATCTCCGTGCTCAAATCAAAAGAAGGGGCAGAATCTGTTACCTTAGTTACAGTTATAAGTATTTATAAAGCGCCAACAAATTCCTTAGCGCTGTACAATGGGAGAAACAGAATAACAAATATACATATATAGGAAAAGCAAAAAGTTTTCCAGGCGCACCTAAGCAGTAACGTAGCGTCTCCCTGCATCACCTCTTCCCATGATAGACTGCAGGATTTCACACGCGCAGCCCCCACTCTCTGGAACGCTCTCCCTCGTACTGTCAGACTTTCCCCTAACTTCTCTTCCTTCAAACGCTCCCTTAAAACATTCCTATTTAGGGAAGCCTACCACCCAACTCACTGACGCAACCATCAATCACTCTCACCTTACAGTCCTCTCCTCCTGTTTCCAACCCCAACCCTCCTAGATTGTGAGTTCCTACGGGAATAGGGCCCTCATCTCCTCCTGTACTGTTTGTCAAATGTTGTTCAATGCATTGTAACCCTGTCTATACTGTGCCTATTGTACAGCGCTGCGGAATATGCTGGCGCTTTATAAATAAAGAATAATAATAATAACTTAGTATATTATTCCAAATGCATTTTGTATAGCAGCAATTTTGCGAAAGAAGTATAAATGTGTAGAGAAAGCACTCTGAAATAGAATAAAAGTAATACTTATATTTCAAGTTGTTATGAATTCTTATTCTACCTTTTCGGTGTTGGATTCTTCTGGTTGAATACAGGATAGTTGCATGAATTCCTGGATGGTAAATCCAGCCCTGAAAACCACTTAACACTTCCATTTAAAGTCCACCTAAAAAGCCCAAACGTACCTCAGGCCTGCAATGCGGAGGGCGGCATGATCCACTGCTTCCTCTGACCACGAACAGTAGAAGACTGGGAGCAAACAGGTCTTCCACTGCTCCTCCTGCGGCCTCAGCTCAATTGACCCTGTGCAGAGCTCGCATAGAGTCACGCTGGGCTCCATGGCATCATATGAACTCGAGGAGCCAATACCCACAAAGCATCGCTGCTTGTATGTGCCTGCGGCTCTCAATTATTCTGATCCCAGCTACAAACACATTAGCTGAATTGGAATAAACTCGGTAACAAGGAGCCGGTAAGGTAAATTGTCTCACAATGAGTTTTTCCCTTACTATCTCATGCTACAGTCTAGACTAGAATCAGGCCGTCTGGATCTGAGAAAAGGATCATTATGGTCCTGAATGTGTCATACATTCATTATATTTTACACAAACACAGCCAATCAAGGTCAAAACCAGTTTGTTTAAGATTTCTTTTGTTGTTTCTTCTTCCATTCAGGTCACCCTACCCAGAATACCTGAAGTAACAATATGTCCCGGTGGAATTCGTGTGATCGACAAAGAGGTACAATAAAACATATGTTACGCGTTTGCAATGAAGCAGCTCACGCTCTGTGCTTCAGATAAAGGCCTTTTTATTAATTAGTATTCCTATATAAAGCAAAAAACGCATTTAATTCCTAGTTCTGGCATGAGGCGTTGTGTGTTCTGTCCATGTATCATAAAGATTGACCATGGAGCATTACTCTTCCTTGTCCATGACCCTCCTCTCCTAACCATGCTCACGCCATCTAGTGGCTGGAGGTGATATTCACCGCTCAATGCACTGCAAAGGAACTACTTTTCCCCTGGAGATCAAAGCAGAAAGCCTTACATAACTTTACATGTGTCCTGCCAAAGTTAGAACACAGAGGAGCGATCAGAGCTACATAGGTTGTAATGGCATCCCTGACTCCCAGCCGGTCACCAGGGAATTATGGGGTTGATATGCAGCCTGTGACTCCTTGAATCTGGTTCACATCATAACAGATTGTCCTTGCACCTACACTTCTTATCTGGTGGCCACCAGCTTCTTGCCGGCTAATGGCACTATCACCTTCCTACAGCTAAAACAGGGACGCTAAGGGGAACAATTAGCGATCACTACTCTCCCCTTAGCATCTCCGTTTTACCTGTAGATTATGGGGCAGGTGCTGGGTCCAGCAGCCTGGCCCGTAGTGGCCAATAGAGTCCTGGATGCTCGGGGCAGTGTCGCTCTGTTCCCAGCGGCCAGAAGCGGCGGATCGGGGCACCGTTCTCACCGCAGGATGAGAGGCGAGTATTTGATTTTTTTGGGGAAGTTTACAGCTGCTGCTGATTCCGCAGAAGCTCTAAGCAAAGTAGCAAATTTTGTAGTTAGTGACAGCTCTTTGTAATTAGCGTTAGGACTTTGTGATCCTAATGCTAATTACTCTCTGCTAACTCCTTGCGCTCCCCATGTTAAGCATAGGGAGAGCAAAGTACAGCAAGCACGCGCTAAAGAGCTAATATCGATTCACTAATGGATTTTTTAACCCGTTAGTGATCGGAAGGTGACTTATGCGGCACTCTATCACCTCAATTAACCTAGCATTTATGGGAGTGCTAGCGCTAGCGTTAAGGAGGTGATCGTGCCTTAAGGGTTCTTTTTGATTACAATGTTCCTGGACATCTTGTCTTAGATGGTGGACGTTTTAATGGAAAAACCTTATTGTTCTCCACCTCATTGGAATCTGATCAGACATTTTTAATGGAGTGGAAGTTATTGTGGGGTTTTCTTGAAGGCTCTTGTTTACTGCCTTGTCCTTAGTTTTATGGATCACGAGGAGTAGAAGGCCAGCTGACTGCAGCCATCACACACAGCCTCCTCCATTCTAATGTTTTCATTCCATGATTTACACAGTCCCAGAGGTGGACTGAAAACTCTTTGGGCCCCGGGAATTAGCAGATCATGGGGTCCCCAAATTGTGCCAGCACAAACACAAGCAATGCCGATATGTACAATTGTTGTTTTACAGAATGTCTCTAAAATTAACATATAGTGCTGCTACACAACAACAGCCATTACCCACCCACTGTAGCTCTGGAGGCCCACTCTTAGGCCAGGGCCCTACTACCCTAACAGTCAGTCTGTCCCTGGACACACCTTCCAGATATTACCTTGATCAGTGGCGTCACTAGGGTTGGTGTCACCTGGTGCGGTAACTTATGGTGTCACCCCCCCCCCGAGTTTTACGGATTTTTTTTTAAACTACTCTTACTCCTAAATCAGTACTCCCATATAACTGAATGCTCATACACACAGCGCACATTACTGTGAGGTTTATTGCTGTGGAGCTCTCTCATATGCTCACACAAATTTTTGCCAACTGCCAGCAAGTACGATGCCTGTTTGAAGGCAGTGAAATCACACATGGATATATTGCCCCCAGCAGCTCACCCAGGGATATATATTGCCCCAGCTCACATATGGATATATTTCCCCAGTTCACAATTATATATTGCCCCCAGCAGCTCACCCATGGATATATTGCGTAATTGCGCCTCAGCTCACATATGGATATATTGCGCCTCAGCTCACATATGGATATATTGCGCCTCAGCTCACATATGGATATATTGCGCCTCAGCTCACATATGGATATATTGCGCCTCAGCTCACATATGGATATATTGCGCCTCAGCTCACCTATGGATATATTGCCCCAGACCAGCTCACCTATGGATATATTGCCCCAGACCAGCTCACCTATGGATATATTGCCCCAGACCAGCTCACACATGGATATATTGCCCCAGACCAGCTGACACATGGATATTGCCCCAGCTCTCATGGATATGCCCCCAGCACACATGGATACTGCCCCAAGCACAAATGGATACTGCCCCAGCTCACATGGATATGCCCCAGCAGCTCTCATGGATTTTGCCCCAACTCCTCTCATGGATTTTGCCCCAGCTCCTCTCATGGATTTTGCCCCAGCTCCTCTCATGGATTTTGCCCCAGCTCCTCTCATGGATTTTGCCCCAGCTCCTCTCATGGATTTTGCCCCAGCTCCTCTCATGGATAATGCCCCAGCTCCTCTCATTGATATGCCCCTGCTCATGGATATACCCCAGCTCATGGATAATTCCCCAGCTCATGGATAATTCCCCAGCTCATGGATAATTCCCCAGCTCATGGATAATGCCCCAGCTCATGGATAATGCCCCAGCTCATGGATAATGCCCCAGTTCATGGATTTTCCCCAGCTCATGGATTTGCCCCAGGACATGGATACTGCCCCAGCTCATGGATACTGCCCCAGCTCGTGGATTTACCTCAGCACATGGATAATGACCCAGCTCATGGCTATTGCCCCAGCAGCTCATGGATTTGCCCCAGCAGCTCATGGATATGCCCCAGGCCCTAGCAGGTCACCTGGTGTGGGCCGCACCCACGTTATAACGCCCCTGACCTTGATACTGAAAGCAAAGACTTGCTTGAAATGTAAAACCAGGAACTTGCAGTTACACTTGGTGTAGCCATACTTCTCCACAGTCATATTGGAGGGATGTGCCGAATGGGACCTTGACTTGCTTCTACACAGTTGAAGGGTAGAGAGACGGTACCAATGGACTCCACAGCCGATATTGTGTGGTAGGCAAGTATATACCATTAGGTGTCTTGCTCAAGGACACTTACTGGAGAGGTGCTCTGGCTGTGATCGAACCTGGGATTCCACGATTATAAAGTAGTGATTATCTGTGTTGGATGAGGATGTTACCTCTACTCCATCCAGCCAGTATTAAACATCATGAATCTGAAAAAATATAAATCATTTTGATACCTGGTTGTGTAAAATATAATGAATGTATGACACATACACAGGTAATCAAGGATAAAACCAGCTTGTTTGAGATTTATTTTATTGTCTTGTTTCAAATCAGTCGACCTGGAAAGTCTGAAGTAAAATATCAAGTAGAAGCTCAAAAACGATTTGAAGTTGACCATGTCAGTAAACACATAACAATGAGAGGGAGAAATGCATTTCTAATAAATAAACCGACAAAAAAGCCACTCTATTAGTTGCTTGTGGGACCCAGAGCATGCCCAGGCTCCTAGCATACATACAGTAAAGGAGGAGGTCCAGGCACTCCACTTGGGTTTCACACAGTGTAGCTATATTGCAAAATTAACGGGATGCTCTACTCATCCTGACCACCTCACAATTATACAGTGTCCCCCTCCCAACTCCACCAATCTGGAGATATTTCTGGGGGAAGTGGAGGAGCTTCCTGCACCCCACCCAGCATCACCAACAGCCGGGATATTTAAATTTCCCAGCTGTGGGTCACAAGATCAGTTACTAGTGATGTCACATGCAGAGAGCGGCCAACGTCAGCCTCTGAGACCAATCGCTGTAGCGAATGTTCTCAGAGAGGCAACCAATGGATAAGATCTGTGCATGCGCGTGCAGCTCCGACCCATCGATCTGCGTAGGTGCTACAGAATGTTTCTGCGCAGAGTGCGCAAGACACACTAAGGTGCGCAATTTGCAGTTCCTACACTACACAAGTAGTATACGAGAGCACATTGTGCAGAAAAGCTTCAGGGATTTCCGGGTTCGGGAGTCCCTGAGTCGAAAAGGAGCAGAGTGCGGCGAGGGAGAAAAGGTGATTTAAACCGCCGGAAATAAAAAATAAATAAAAACATAATGGGGCAGAGACTGTCAGTAGCACCTGTAAAGAAAGGACACATCTTCTTAATATTAGCTTGATACTGAAAGTGAAGGCGCTCTTGAATGTAACACCAGGCACTTGCAGATAGGAGACTTTAATTTGTGGAAGCATAGATGAGATCGAGCTGATCTAACTTAGCTCATTCACCTCTAAACGAGCCGGTAATCACAAATGAATACAGACTTTGAAACCCTGGTGTTAAGGGATTTTGCATTTGCAAAACCACTTAACACTTCCATTCAACCCTCACCTAAAAAGCCCAAACTTACCTCAGGCCTGCAGTGTGGAATGGCGGCATGATCCTCTGCTTCCTCTGACCATGAATAGTTGAAGACAGGGAGCAAACAGTTCTTCCACTGCTCCTCCTGCGGCCTCAGCTCAATTGACCCTGTGCAGAGTTCGCATAGAGTCACGCTGGGCTCCATTGCGTCCTATGAACTCGAGGAGCCAATACCCACAAAGCATCGCTGCTTGTATGTGCCTGCGGCTCTCAATTATTCTGATCCCAGCTACAAACACATTAGCTGAATTGGAATAAACTCGGTAACAAGGAGCCGGTAAGGTAAATTGTCTCACGGTGAGTTTTCCCCTTGCTATCTCCATGCTACAGTCTAGACTAGAATCAGGCCGTCTGGATCTGAAAAAAGGATCATTATGGTCCTGAATGTGTCATACATTCATTATATTTTACACAAACACAGCCAATCAAGGTTAAAACCAGTTTGTTTAAGATTTCTTTTGTTGTTTCTTCTTCCATTCAGGTCACCCTACCCAGAATACCTGAAGTAACAATATGTCCCGGTGGAATTCGTGTGATCGACAAAGAGGTACAATAAAACCTATGTTACGCGTTTGCAATGAAGCAGCTCACGCTCTGTGCTTCAGATAAAGGCCTTTTTATTAATTAGTATTCCTATATAAAGCAAAAAAACGCATTTAATTCCTAGTTCTGGCATGAGGCGTTTGTGTTCTGTCCATGTATCATAGAGATTGACCATGGAGCATTACACTTCCTTGTCCATGACCCTCCACTCCTAACCATGCTCACGCCATCTAGTGGCTGGAGGTGATATTCACCGCTCAATGCACTGCAAAGGAACTACTTTTCCCCTGGAGATCAAAGCAGAAAGCCTTACATAACTTTACATGTGTAAGGACAGAGGCTTTGACCCCTGTATGGTGTTGGGTGTATGGAACCCAATGGCAAGCCGAAGGAGGAGACCAGAAGGAATATGATTGGTTAAACTTTACTGAAGGCAACAAAATATAAGTCCAGAATAAAGTAATGTAAAGTTTCTTTTGACAGAAATAAAAGTCCAGAACGAAGAGTTGTAAGGATAAATAAGTACGGTTGTAATCTTGGAAGTAGTCCAGGAATAGAGGTATACCGAGAGGTGGAACTGGTACTGCAATGGCAATCTTGAATATGGAAGTGGAATGGAGCTGTACCGTGGTGGCAGGAACAGAAGTGGAGCTGTATCGTGGCAACAGAAGCGGAGCTGTATCGTGACAACAGAAGCGGAGCTGTATCGTGGCAGCAGGAGCGGAAGCAGAGCTGTACCGTGGCAACAGGAGCGGAGCTGTACTGTGGCAGCGGGAACCGGAGCGGAGTTGTACCGTGGCAACAGGAACCAGAGCGGAGTTGTACCGTGGCAACAGGAACCAGAGCGGAGTTGTACCGTGGCAACAGGAACCAGAGCGGAGTAGTACCGTGGCAACAGGAACCAGAGCGGCGTTGTACCGTGGCAACAGGAACCAGAGCGGAGTTGTACCGTGGCAACAGGAACCAGAGCGGCGTTGTACCGTGGTAACAGGAACCAGAGCGGCGTTGTACCGTGGTAACAGGAACCAGAGCGGCGTTGTACCGTGGCAACAGGAACCAGAGCGGCGTTGTACCGTGGCAACAGGAACCGGAGTTGTACCGTGGCAACAGGAACCGGAGCAAGCTGTATCGGCAGCAGGAACGGAAGTCAGAATCCTTTTAGAGGAACACGAAGGGGAACCACTGGGTAACGTGGCATAACCACAGTATAACCTGGTTAGTGAGATGGAGAAGGCGGCAGGTTTAAATAGGGTTCAAGGAATCATACGAACACCGTTCACCTGGGACTCGCAGGTGGAATGAGGATACCTGAGTGCTAGGTAAATTAATTGGTGGTATACGAGGATCTCCAGTGCAGGTGGGGTGCAGTACCTTAACTTGACCAGCAGAGGGCGCCAGAGTACCTAGGTCTTCATGCTCTAGGATGGACGATCGTGCATGCGCGCCGGCCTTCTGCTCAGACGGATCGCGGAGGCGGCGTGGGACACATCCTGGCTTTCCTCCCTCGAGCTGCAGGCCGGAACCAGGGAGCGACGCGCCACGAGGGACCTCAGGTGAGTTTGTCAGGCGTCCCAACATGGCGGCCGCGGTCCGACTGCGGCGCGGGGCATTACAACATGTGTCCTGCCAAAGTTAGAACACAGAGGAGCGATCAGAGCTATATAGGTTGTAATGGCATCCCTGACTCCCAGCCGGTCACCAGGGAATTATGGGGTTGATATGCAGCCTGTGACTCCTTGAATCTGGTTCACATCATAACAGATTGTCCTTGCACCTACACTTCTTATCTGGTGGCCACCAGCTTCTTGCCGGCTAATGGCACTATCACCTTCCTACAGCTAAAACAGGGACACTAAGGGGAAAAATTAGCGATCACTACTCTCCCCTTAGCATCTCCGTTTTACCTGTAGATTATGGGGCAGGTGCTGGGTCCAGCAGCCTGGCCCGTAGTGGCCGCTAGAGTCCAGGATGCTCGGGGCAGTGTCGCTCTGTTCCCAGCTGCCAGAAGCGGCGGATCGGGGCACCGTTCTCACCGCAGGATGAGAGGCAAGTATTTGATTTTTTTGGGGAAGTTTACAGCTGCTGCTGATTCCACAGAAGCTCTAAGCAAAGTAGCAAATTTTTTAGTTAGTGACAGCTCTTTGTAATTAGCGTTAGGACTTTGTGATCCTATTTTCGCTCCATAAGACGCACCTGACCATAAGACGCACCTGGTTTTTAGAGGAGGAAAACAGGAAAATAAATATTCTGAATCAAATAGTGTAATAATGGATATTGCTCCAGCTCCTCTCATGGATTTTGCCCCAGCTCATGGATACGGTCCCCCCAGCTCATGGATACGGTCCCCCCAGCTCATGGATAATGCCCCAGTTCACACATGGATAATGCCCCAGCTCACACATGGATAATGCCCCAGCTCACACATGGATAATGCCCCAGCTCATGGATATGCCCCAGCTCATGGATATGCCCCAGCTCACACATGGATTTGCCCCAGCTCATGGATATGCCCCAGCTCACACATGGATATGCCCCAGCTCATGGATTTGCCCCAGCTCACTCATGGATATGCCCCAGCTCATGGATTTGCCCCAGCTCACTCATGGATTTGCCCCAGCTCACTCATGGATATGCCCAAGCTCATGGATTTGCCCCAGCTCACATATGGATTTGCCCCAGCAGCTCATGGATATGCCCCAGCTCACACATGGATATGGCCCAGCAGCTCATGGATATGCCCCAGCTCACACATGGATATGGCCCAGCAGCTCATGGATATGCCCCAGCTGGCCCAGCAGCTCCTGGATGTGCCTCCGCTCACCTGCCACCGCCGCCGCGTTCGTCTCCCTCTGAGCGTGCGTCCGGCGGCAGGAAGCTTGGGCACTCGCCTGGGGGAGCCACGTGACCGCGATCTCGCGAGATCGCGGTCACGTGGCTCCCCCAGGCGAGTGCCCAAGCTTCCTGCCGCCGACGCACGCTCAGAGGGAGACGAATGCGGCGGCGGCAGGTGAGCGGAGGCACATCCAGGAGCTGCTGGGCCAGCATTCGCTCCATAAGACGCACCCACTTTCCCCCCCACTTTTTGGGGGGAAAAAAGTGCTTCTTATGGAGCGAAAAATACGGTAATTACTCTCTGCTAACTCCTTGCGCTCCCCATGTTAAGCATAGGGAGAGCAAAGTACAGCAAGCACACGCTAAAAAGCTAATATCGATTCACTAATGGATTTTTTAACCCGTTAGTGATCGGGAGGTGACTTATGCGACACTCTATCACCTCAATTAACCTAGCATTTATGGGAGTGCTAGCGCTAGCGTTAAGGAGGTGATAGTGCCTTAAGGGTTCTTTTTGATGACAATGTTCCTGGACATCTTGTCTTAGATGGTGGACGTTTTAATGGAAAAACCTTATTGTTCTCCACCTCATTGGAATCTGATCAGACATTTTTAATGGAGTGGAAGTTATTGTGGGGTTTTCTTGAAGGCTCTTGTTTACTGCCTTGTCCTTAGTTTTATGGATCACGAGGAGTAGAAGGCCAGCTGACTGCAGCCATCACACACAGCCTCCTCCATTCTAATGTTTTCATTCCATGATTTACACAGTCCCAGAGGTGGACTGAAAACTCTTTGGGCCCCGGGAATTAGCAGATCATGGGGTCCCCGAATTGTGCCAGCACAAACACAAGCAATGCCGATATGTACATTGTTGTTTTACAGAATGTCTTTAAAAATTAACATCTAGTGCTGCTACACCACAACAGCCATTACCCACCCACTGTAGCTCTGGAGGCCCACTCTTAGGCCAGGGCCCTACTACCCTAACAGTCAGTCTGTCCCTGGACACACCTTCCAGATATTACCTTGATCAGTGGCATCACTAGGGTTGGTGTCACCCGGTGCGGTAACTTATGGTGTCGCCCCCCCCCCGAGTTTTACGAATTTTTTTTTAACCTTCTCTTACTCCTAAATCAGTACTCCCATATAACACTGAATGCTCATACACACAGCGCACCTTACTGTGAGGTTTATTGCTGTGGAGCTCTCTCATATGCTCACACAATTTTTTGCCAACTGCCAGCAAGTACGATGCCTGTTCGAAGGCAGTGAAAGCACACATGGATATATATTGCCCCAGCAGCTCTGGATATATTGCCCCCAGCAGCTCTCCAGGGATATATATTGCCCCCAGCTCACATATGGATATATTGCCCCAGTTCACAATTATATATTGCCCCCAGCAGCTCACCCATGGATATATTGCGTAACTGCGCCTCAGCTCACATATGGATATATTGCGCCTCAGCTCACATATGGATATATTGCGCCTCAGCTCACATATGGATATATTGCGCCTCAGCTCACATATGGATATATTGCCCCAGACCAGCTCACACATGGATATATTGCCCCAGACCAGCTCACACATGGATATTGCCCCAGCTCTCATGGATATGCCCCAGCACACATGGATACTGCCCCAAGCACACATGGATACTGCCCCAAGCACACATGGATACTGCCCCCAGCACACATGGATACTGCCCCAGCTCACATGGATATGCCCCAGCAGCTATCATGGATATGCCCCAGCTCCTCTCATGGATATACTGCCCCAGCTCCTCTCATGGATATACTGCCCCAGCTCCTCTCATGAATATTGCCCCAGCTCCTCTCATGGATATTGCCCCAGCTCCTCTCATGGATACTGCCCCAGCTCCTCTCATGGCTATGCCCCCAGCTCCTCTCATTGATATTGCCCCTGCTCATGGATAATGCCCCAGCTCATGGATTTGCCCCAGCTCATGGATTTGCCCCAGCTCATGGATTTGCCCCAGCTCATGGATACTGCCCCAGCTCATGGATATGCCCCAGCACATGGATATGCCCCAGCACATGGATACTGCCCCAGCACATGGATACTGCCCCAGCACATGGATACTGCCCCAACACATGGATACTGCCCCAGCTCATGGATACTGCCCCAGCTCGTGGATTTGCCTCAGCACATGGATAATGCCCCAGCTCATGGATATTGCCCCAGCTCATGGATATTGCCCCAGCTCATGGATTTGCCCCAGCAGCTCATGGATAATGGCCCCAGCTCATGGATAATGGC